>VHZZ01017952.1:6126-20481 GCA_009801015.1 Silene noctiflora
CCGGTCCCGGTCCGGAATTTTTATAATCCGGTCCGGTCCCGGTCCATAATTTTTGTCGATTCCGGTCCCGGTCCAAACCGGTTCCGGTCCGGTCCTGTCCGGTTTTGGACCGGTGCCCACTCCTACAAGCATGTGATAAAAACAAGTATTCAATATTATAGCATCCTAATTCAACATTTTAACTACTTAATATGCATGATTCCCTTAATCCCTAGACAAAAGAACTACCCACACATAGTAAAAACTAAACTAATGGCATATGATGTAATAGACATGATGATAATGGAATAACGACTAAATGTATATTTAGGAATAAGGATAATGCTAAAATAATAATAATAATAATAATGTAAATGTCAGAAAAGATGCTAAATAAAATAACTAATATGTAATTGATAAAATGACTAAATATGTAATTAACAAAATGGATAAACCTAACAACAACATGTAGTGAGCTAATAACAAAGTAAAAATGCTAATGACGATAGTGATAATAATGAAACAATGAAATGGATGGAATAACAATTGCAAATGGTGAATTAACGAACTAACTAGTAATGGAAATGGCAAAGGAAATTAACAAATTAAAACTAGAAATAAGATTACCGTAACAAAGGAAATGGAACTTGAAATAGAAGAACAAACAAAACCCAAATAACTTAAAATGAAACTTGTATTATAACTTGGAATGCTTAAAGAAATTGTTTAAAACAACAAGGAAAGCTTAAAGGAAATTAAAACTAAATGAAAACTGAAATTTTGTGTGCTTATTTGTGTGAGAAGTGTAAGAGAAGTGTAAGAAAAGTGTGTTCTAAATAGCGGATTCAACCCCCTTTATATAGGAATTCGAGGTGAAACGTAAACATCATAAATAGGGGCAACCCCGATCGGGGACGAAGGGAATCCGATTTTCTTCTTAAAGCTAGCCTTCATTAAATGTCATACGAAATCCAAGAAATCCGTCTTCTCTCCTTAATTCCCCGGGTAATTGCATTTGGGGAATCCTAAGCTTGACTGTTAATCTTCTTTGGGCCTCATTTCTTTACTTGCACGCCAATCAAGCTTTCATTTGGGCTTCATTTCTTTCACTTGGACATCAACCCAAAATTGGTTTCTCAAAATGCTCTTCCATGGTCAAGTCTTGTTTCCATTAGCCTCATGAACTTTGACGATTGCTAATTGACGGGAAAAAGCTACTGAATGCTTCATTTCCTACAAAATGCAATGAATACAAGCAAAACACGAACATGGAATTGACTCACAAATAAACTAATAAAAGTGTAATAATCAAATAAAACCGAGCTAAAATAGGTGGTTAAATCATACATAAATTGGACACATCATCGTGCAAGTAATTTTTACATTCAAATTATAATAAGTAAAGCCTATTATGGAGCTGAGTCTCATTTTGTTTTCGAGTAAGTCTCTTGTAAAACCGAATACACTAAAACAATGTAAAACCGTGTCCAAAATATTTTTAGTGAGTACAATTAAGTAAAATAAAACATGGTTTTATAATAACAATTGTATAAAACTGTTGTACACAATTTTTTGTCGTATAATATTCGATTTTGTCCAGATTCGAGTCGGCTAGAACCACTAGGATGACAAATATTTCTTCATGAGTTTTAACACTGTTGCATTCCCAAGACTCGAACTCGAGACTTTTAATTAAGCTAAATCCCTTATCAATTGATCGAGTAGAACTATAAGAGGACGTTTGATTGAGAAGTTCCAGAAAAGGGAAAGAGAATCATTTCCTTACAAGTTGTTTGGATGCATTATTTTTCCATTCACTTACCCATTTTGGAAATGAGTTTACCCCTATACCCCCAAATCAATTCCCCCACCCCCTTAGGTTATCAAAATCCATTCCGCGTTCCCTCCCCATACATCACCAATACTCACCACCCACCTCAACACGCAACACCAACCACCACCGAACCTATCATCGCTGACACCACTGACACCGCCTATGAACCATTATGTCCTCCACCCGGTTGCCGACGTCATACTACCATCGTACTGCCCTAGTAATTCCTTATCACTGCCCTTCAAAATTCAAGCTCATACCACCTGAAAATTACCACTACACACTTGGAATCCCCTCCCTCACCCCATACAACCACTGGATCTGGTAGAGCTGTTAAACGGTGCGGGCCAGCCCGGCCTATTCCGGTTCCTCGGGCCCAATTTTTCCAGCCCAGCCCGGGTTTTTATCTGTGTCGGGCCCGGGCCCAATTTTCCAGCCCGGATCGTTTTAGTGTCGTGCTCAGTTTGACCCGGCCCGCCAAAAGTGACCGTTGAACTAGCCGTTGTAACGGCTATATTTTTATTTTTATTTTTTTTCCCTATTCTATTTTCCTATAAATACCCAACTAAATCAATTCATTTTTCACACAACTCAACTCTCTAATCTCTTATTCTCTACTTCTCTACTTCTCTTTATCTTTTAGTCTTTTATATAATCTCTAATTATTTAATCTTTTATATAATAATAATATCTAATTATTTAATTTATATCAAGTTATTATATAAATATTAAATATACACTAATATAGACATATAGTCATAAAAAAAATTATGGAGCATCAACCAAATGTCAATTTTTCCAAAGGTACTCAACATGAAGAAGGTATAATTTTAATTTCCTCAATTATATTTGTTGTGTTTATTATTTTTACTAATTACTTAACAATAACAATAATATGTTAACTTAATTAATGTGTTATTGTTATTGTAATCTTTATTAGTTTATTTATTATTGAATTTGTTATGCTCATTAAATTTTTTACAATAACAAAAATATTTACGACGATTTGATGACGCCATCAAGATCATCCGCCCCACCGACTTCACCCGAATATGAGACCGTCCCAGAAGATAAAGAGGGTAAACAACAACAAAATGACGATGACGAATTCTACTACAACTAATTTTCTACAATCCGTCTCCAAAAGGTAAGTAAGGTAAGTAAGAACTACATGGGCTTTGATTCTTTCGAGATACGTAGGCAACCTAATTAATGTAACATTTAAAAATTAATATCAAGTTTTAAACAAATGGTATTACATTTAGAAGTTACATTAATTTCGTCCAAGCCCGTTATTTTCTTCTTTTTTCTCTCCTTATTTTTTATTTTCTTTATTTAAAAAAAATACCAAGCCCGGCCCCGCCCAACCAACACAAGACAACCCACCTAGTGCTGGGCCCCGGGCTTAGACAAACCAGGCACAGGCACAGCTCAGCTCACCCCGCCCTCTATTTAGTGCCGGGCCTGGGCTGCACCACCCCAGCCTCCGGCCCGACCCGGCCCTAGGATCTGGTGGTTTAAGAGGTGGGGGAGGGGATTTCGAGTGTGTATGGGTGATTTCCCGTTGACTTTGTAGCGTTTATAGGACTAGTGTAGTTTGACTTTCGTAAGTTGGAGGATGGGTGTCGACGGTGGTGTCGAGAAAGGATGACGGCGCCAATGCTTGTGATTGATTGTAATGATAGGAGATGTTGGTTTTGGATTAAGGTGAGGTGGTTGTTGGTTTTGGGTGGTTTATTTTTATTCCGTTACCTATGTTAACCAAATAAGGGTGAAAATAAAAAAGTATCCTATTATTTTTATTTCTTTTCCCTTTCTTGATTCTTCTTCAACCAAATGTTCACTAAAAATGTAGAAAACACATAACAATTGATCTTCGTTAAAACGGATCATTCTAGTATTTAAAAAAAAAAAGGATTTTGAAATCATTTTACAGTTAAATGTGACCTTTTTTGCAAGTTACCATAAACTGTAAACTAATTGGACCATTGTGATTATATTTACCGTAAAATGATCGCAAAATGCAAATGGTCCGTCTGAAATAAAAATTAGTGACGTACCAAAAATGGTTACCGACGTGGGGCATACGTGCGGAATGTCGGCTTTGCACGTGCCATTTAACTCTCACTCCTTCCATTGGTTTACCTCACTCCTCACTTAACAGAGAGCATCTACTCTCTCACTCTCTCTTTCTAGTCTCTACTCTACTCTAAACTCAACTCTTTCTTTCTCATCACCACCTTCATCATCATCGTCGGCGTCATCATCATCGTCTGGGGATCATCAATTTCTCGTTTATCCATTAATTTCATCGGAATCTTGCGTTTCTTCATTAAATTTATCTGAGATGCAATTTTACTGATACAGCAAAATTGCATCTCAGATTTCGACGTATTAAGCTGTAATTCTCTCTTATTTTGCTTTTTCTGGCTATTAATTGCTCTTCTAATCTTTGTTTACAGTTATGCATGCTTAATTTGAGCTCAAATTTTCTAGTTTCAGCTTCTAGTTAATGAATCATTGTGAAATTGGGATGATAATATGTGATTTTGTGAGGTTTGTTTCAAGTGTTTTGCTGATTTACTGTATTAGAGCTTATGATTTAGGAGTTAGGTAGTGATATATTAGTTTAGAGCTGAAAAATTGATCTGGAAATGGTGAAATGGCGGTAGAATTCGCAGCATTAATACGTATATTTCATGTAGTTTTGCTCTATGGGCTCGAAAGTTGGTAGAGTTGATCGACTTTAAATACTCAAGGAGGGGAGGGTTCAATTGAGTATTTTTAGGCAGTGTTTATCATCATCAAACTATTCATAGTACTTTAGGGACTCCGTCCACCCCTTTTATTCTCACCGTTTTGACTAATTATCATATGAGTTTTTCAAATTTATATTTCAATTTTTAACAATTTTTAAAAAGTAGAGATCCTGCCACCCTTTTCAATGTTTTCGTTTCTTCCCAACATCTAAATACCAAACTAGGGATACATTGAGGAGTTCACTATTTTAGTTTACCAAATAAAGAAACGGGGAGATTATTTTGTGATGGACTAAAAAGAAAATGGGACAATATACTCCCTCCGTCCCGGTCATTTGTTGTCCTTTTCCATTTTAGGGTGTCTCATTGTCCCTCCTCTTTCCTTGATGACCAATTTGATCATTCACCCTCAATTTGGTCCACTTGTCATTTAACAATTGACTCCCTCCTCTTTCCTTGGTCTTTGTGCCAAAACCAAAGGACAACAATTGACCGGGACGGAGGGAGTAAATTGGATGGAGGGAGTACGATTTAACTTATCTGGTGATAGCCTAGGGTATTCCTTTCACCATGTCGGTCTTAGTTTAGTTTTCACTTCTTTATGATGTCACAAGAGTTTCGTGGCTTGCAATTTGCAAATGCTTTTGGTGCCTTTAGTTTGAGTTTCCTGTGACAACTAAGAATTCTTGTGCATTGTTCCTCTCTTACCATAGATAAATTAAATATTTAGGCTTCCGTGTGAACTCTGTGTCTTAGAAATCATTTTAGCCTATAGTCTAGAGTCTTGTTATAAGCACCAATAATATTAAGCTAATTTGTTTTGTATGTTTAAAGAGTTTCAAACCAAATTGATTGCGGTGATGCTGATAACTTTTTTTGCATCTTATGGAGCAGTTGGTTGGTATTGATTTTCACGGCGATACACGTGGATCAAAAAGAAGCTGAAAGAGGGTATATCAGATGATATACTGCCATTATATCATGCTTTACTTTCTCTGCCATGGAGATTGTTAAGCTGAGAATTGGTCACCTTTGCAACACTTTTGCTGTAATTATATGTATTCTGTTGAACGGTAGTGGTGCTCTCAGTCCTGACGGTATGTATTGTATTCTTATCCTATTTTTTTGTTTGTTTTTCTGTTTACGGAGTCTTTCAGAAATTATATGGCTTGTTTGGATATGAGCAGTATGTGGAAAGTGGAAACTTTAATTAAGCCTTTTCATAGGTTAAACATTATATTTTCAAAGAAAATTAGAATTCTTTCTTTTAGTGAATGGATGAAATTGTTTGTTAGTGACTGACATGAGATGCGGTAGCTTACGTAGTACTTTCAGTTCTTTCTCTACTTTATGTGTAAGTTTACTGGTTGGAGCGTGGAAAGTGTAGTAGGTGAAATGAAAAATCATCCCAGTAAACCCATGAAAGAAGCAAGGATTCTCTACTTTGTGAGGCCCTAGTTTCTCTCCATTGTGTTACCTGCTATCATGCCCTATCGCCCCTGTATAACTCATGACACTAAATAGATTGTTGTTGCGTGGATTGGTGTTGCATCATAGACTATTTCACCACTCTGCTTATAAGTACCCCAAATCATGCCAAGCAATTACTGCGCTCTTTCGGTTCTATCGCTAAAACTGCTACATCGTGCCAGTACCTATGTATAATCATTTCACGTAGTCATCACAATTCTGTTTCAGCGTTTTTCAAAAGTTTAAAACCTCTCAACTTTTCCATTAATGTTTAATAGAACTCTCAGATGCTTATATTCAATAGTACACATTGTAGAGAACTTTAAAGACATTGAACCTCAAAATCAATTACTCTTTACTAGACTACTATCCATGTCGTGACATGGGCCTTTTGATGTAGTGCCTTAGTGATAGTCATCATAAGCACAACAACAGATATTTGCTCTAAGAAAGTAGGTAATCATGTCTTTTTTTTTTTTTTCCTTTTTAAAATGATGCAAGGCAGTGCTGCACAATTGAATCTGGCTTTGCTTGTCTACATCCTACAGGCCAATATAATTTTAATTTTGAAAGTATAATAAAGGCAACCAATGGAATATTTGTGGGCACATATTAGAAAAAAAACTAAGAAGGTTGCATATATTTTCTGATGTCTGTGGGGGCAAAGTAGCTGTCCTGACCGTACAGCTGATGCATTTATGCCTAGTTGTTTGAGAAACAACTATTAGTTGGCACTTCATTTTTTATTAACCTTTTTTAGGTGGTGTACACATTTGGCATCATGAAATTACTGCTTTCATGGATGTACTTCGAAACTTAAGTTACGAGTCATTAAAAAACTTCTGCCTAAATTGTAAACCAAAAGAGAAAAGTTGTTTGCATCCGAATTCCGATCCCTAATCTCTGAGGCAATGGGGTAATGTTCTAATCGTGTTTCAGTAGTATAATTAAGAGTACGCTGATAGTTCATGTTTAGGAATTGTTTGTCAAGACATTCTGTGATTTTTGCAGAGTAATCTTATTTCACTTTGTTCAATTCTACTATCTGAGCGGTATTTTGAGACCTTTGTTTGTGTACATGCAGGCCAGGCGCTCGTTAATTTTAGACAGGGTCTTAGCTCAGATGGCATTCTTCTTAGATGGAGACCTGAGGATGAAGATCCTTGTAGGTGGAAAGGAGTGGCTTGTGATGCCAAATCCAGGAGAGTCATACATTTGTAAGTGTTAGTCTATTGACCTTGCTGGAATGTTTCCCTTTTATTACACGGCTTAGGTAGTGCCATGCATATCTTAATGTTTTCAGATGCCTTTTGCCATTTTAATGTTTTGCGGAATAGTACAGTGGTTGAGTGGCTTACTTGAGCCGTAACAAAAATATATGATGTTGTATTCGCTATAGGCCTTGTTATTATAAGGATCATGGAATGATGTTTGATGAAAATGGAAGAAAACTTTTTGAAAATGAACATTTTGAAGATATTGTTGCATATGCAAGATCTACACATTACTTTTGTCTCCTCATGAAAAGATACACCTAGATGGCCAGATTGGCATTTCAAATCGCACAAAAAATGTTTATTAGGCATCAGCACCTGTGTTTATTTATCAATAGATTTAATACAATTTATATTATGTGTGACAACAACGAGTTGTTACTTCCGTAATTTCGACAATTTGCTAAAAATGACATCTTTTCTTAGATAAGACATCTGTGATCTCTGGTATGGGATAAAACACTCAATTGATTAGTGTTTGATAAGCCACACATCTTTCTTCATATTTTATGTATATATAGTCTTTATCGTATAGCTTTAGGTAAATAATTTCCTCAGTGGTTTGGATGACATAGTCATCTGATCATCAAGGAGCTCTTGCTCTACTGCTTCTGATGCTTGTAGTTGTTTGTGTTTGTCTAAAGTTGTGAATTCCTTATCCTAAGTGAGAAGCCTGAATTCTGAAATCATTTTTCATTATTTCTTAGGAGGTTCATGCAATCATGCATGTTTTACGTCATGCATACTGCATCGATAACTTACTGTTTCTTCTCCCTAATCTCAATGCTGACATCTCCTGTATGCGTGTGCCCGTGTTTCATTGTTTGTTGTAATTGTGAGAATTTGCTACGCGTCACACTTTGAGTTAATGTTGTCTATATTATTGATTTATGAGTGATGGGTGTTATTTCTTCTCGACATCCAGGAATCTTTCTCATCACAAGTTGACTGGAGAAATATCACCTGAGATTGGAAAACTTGACCGGTTGGAGATCTTGTACGTATTACTTTTGACTTTAACTGTTGGCTTTATTTACCTTTGGGTTAAAATTTGAGACCTCTTTATAATTTGTCCGAATTTGATAAATACGCAATTTTATATTGCAGATCACTTAATGACAATACTTTCTATGGGAAAATTCCCTCAGAACTGGGCAACTGTACACAGCTGCAAGCACTGTAAGTCACGGAGTTATCAACTCTGTTATTTTTTTCCAGCTGTATTTTAGTGACGTTGGTTTTGTCTACTCTCTATAATTTGAACCCCCTTCGGAGTAGAAGGGTGAAATGTGTAGTTTTCTAGAAATGAAATGAATAGGCGACATTGACCATTGATCAGCAAGCTTATTTTCTATTGATGATGGGAGATGTGAATTAAGAGGTCTTACAAGCTTCTTTTTTTCAATAGAATACTACAGATTTTCTTTCTGCAGTATGCTCGACTTTGAAAGATCGAACTATTATAATGATAATAGATACCAAGAATTTGAAAATTGAGTAAATAAGATTTTGAAAACAAGAGAACGAAAAATTGAAACTTTGAGATTAGATGAGAGATATTGAGACAAGTTGAAGAGTATTATTAAATTTGGAAAGATGCAAATATCGTATCGGGGTCTTGCCAACAGGTCTGTCAATGGGTTAGACGACTGAGCCATTTTTGCTGAAAAATCGTGACCTGTGATGGGCTGTTCTGGTCTGGAAATTTATCGTGCCTTAGCCATGGCTTTGGCAGTGGTTTGGTTGCGTTGGGGCCATGGTCTGCGCTAGCTCAATGGTCCATGGTCTACTTTACCCTTATCAGCGTGCATAGGAAGTTAGGAGGGCTAGGGTTCCTGGTATTGCTGTATAGACAGAGTGTAAGGATTCTGATTCCAAGTTCTTTAATGTTAAAGTTAAAGCACAAGGTACCCTAATCAGTGGGACTATCTTGAGCATCCGCAAAGGCGAGGCTTCCCATATTTTCTCTTTCCTTTTCTTCTTCGTTCACCTCATTTTCCACTAACTTTTCCATTTACCCTCCCCAATTCATATCAACATCTATACAACAATGGGGTTCCTCAACAATACTAAATTACACCCAAAAATTTGGGAACCTCCCCAAAAGCTACACAAAATGCCTTGCTTTTTCTTTGGGGACCTCCCCTACAAATAGAGG
Source organism: Silene noctiflora (assembly GCA_009801015.1). Classification (NCBI taxonomy): domain Eukaryota; kingdom Viridiplantae; phylum Streptophyta; class Magnoliopsida; order Caryophyllales; family Caryophyllaceae; genus Silene; species Silene noctiflora. Next base: position 15,601 of record VHZZ01017952.1, read on the forward strand.
TACCCCATTTATTGGGAAAGTGTGTGCAATAATGGGGTTCCCCATTTGAGGAGGGAGAGGGCATATGGGGAGGTTAGTTTCCCACCTTTGCGGATGCTCTTATCAGGTTGCAACTGACTGACTAAATGACAGCAAAACTACTATCGTAAAACAGGTCGTTTCTATATCATATATTCATATTAGTGTATGAGAGTAGCTAAGGTACGGAACTGCAGAAGTTTGCAAGTACGACTATATGGCTTGCGGTAAAAAATTATTTTTTATCGACCTACAAATTTTTGTGGTTCGTTAATTGGCTGTTTCTGCCAGTTTCCCACTTGATTAATCACCTACTAATGCTTCATCAAATTCTTAATTGTGGTGTTTAGAATGTAAGAATGGTCATGTAAGCTGAAAAGGTGGTTGGAAGGAAAATTTGAATGCGTCTTTTTTGGTCTTCTGTTTTCTGGATGAGAAACTTCATGTCAATTTTGGGTCTTAACTGTCGTTGATGGGAGCATGAAATTTTCAGGTTTTGGCTAGTATAAATACTGATGTAACGATGTGTAGTTGTTTGAGTGTTCACAGCGAACTGATAATTTTCTCTACAAGTTTACAGATCCTTGCAAGGCAATTATTTGAGTGACCAGATTCCCGATGAGCTTGGAAATCTTACCGGACTTCAATATCTGTAAGTTTGTTGAGTCTCCTATGTAATCATTTGTTGTGAAGTGTGTTCTTGAGGAATGAAAACTTTAGCTCAGTACGGATTGTTTCCAATGAGGCTTCTAACTAATACTGTTTGGTTTTTACGTTTACGTGTGTAAGTTCAGAGGCTGATTTGTTCCAGCCGTAGTTCCTCTGAATTTTATAAGTAAATCTCTTTTCTTATTCCTCTTATAGTGATATTTCAAAGAACTCCCTCCGAGGATCAATACCTCCTTCACTTGGACAGTTAAACAAGCTCATTTCATTGTAAGTATCTGAATAGGCTCTAATTGTCATGTATGGGAGTTTTAAAAGCCTCATCTCAAATTCTACATCTTTGGTTCATGAATTTGGAAGGAATTTGTCTTCAAACTTTTTGGTTGGGGTCATACCATCAGATGGCATTCTTGGCAGGTTTTCTGAGGACTCGTAAGTTTTCTGTTTTACTCTCATGTATTATCTTTTTTCTTCTGTTCTGCTTTGTATATTTTCTTTAAGAGCCCGCATTACAGCTGGTATGATTTCTTCTAGTTGTAGGTGCATCGCTTTTCTCTTTTCTCTTATCTTCTTGTCGATTGTTGATTTGGTTTTGTCCCACGTTTACTTTCTGCTAGTGTGCTTCGAACAACTTTCACATGAAAAGGTAAATTAAAAACGTGAGAGCTAGTGAATTTCCCAAAAATGTGCGATATAGTATGTGAATGGTAAAACCCTCGAGATAGGGCTAATGATTAGTTCATTGAGAGCATTGCTTTGTTTTTATAGTTGAGTGCTATTACTGGCTGAAATGCTTGTCAACGTTCAATCTCTTTAGTGTGTTGATCCTCCACGAAGTAAAATTGCCTTATATAGTCACTATGGGTATTCTGATCAAGAGCTTGAATATGTACTTAGATTCAACTCGGACTAAAATGGAGCGTATCAGAATGGAAGTGGCAAAGGAAAAATAGGGGTTGGAAGCATGCCATTACGTAGGAGACATCATAGGTGGAATGAGCAAGTGAGGAAAGCGATATAGAAGTACTTAGGCAACAGTAGATAGTAGTATAGGACTTAAGTAATATAATTATATTTCAGAGTTCAGATTAAAGAAAATATAGCCAAAAGGGGGGTATTGGAGAGGGTGGGATGATTGGGACTCTTTAGAGAACATTGGATAATACTCATCGAAAGCAATATGAGTGTACTTGGGTTTTATGAAAACATGACGTTGAGAGAGTGGAAGGTATGGAATGCTCATGTGGTTCATGGATTTCAACTTTTATTTATTTATTTTTTTTGTAGTTTGTAAGTTTGTACTTCTCTTTTGTCATTTTTCAAAAAAATTTTTTTCATTAAATCTTTTCCTCTTAATTACCATTCGCACATTCCCCGTCCAATTCTCTTCTTAGCTTTCATCCAACTTTTCCACCTTTTTTTTTGTCATTTTCTTCTATTCCCACTTATAGTTTCCCCGGAACCTTGCTTTGTTTTGTAATCTTGTCTTCTTCCCTTCTCGTATTCTTTTTTTGGGTTGTTTATCTGCCATCTTGTATTGATGGTTCCACACGATGTTTTTTATTAGCTGACTTCAAATCATTTTGGGATTATGTTAAACACAAATCCGTTTTGCAAAAACATTTTGAATCTGCTATTATTCTTCTTTTTTTGTGCTGGCTGTTCTACGTAATTGATAATTAATAGTATTGTTTCAAAAATTAGGAGTCTTGTGAGGTTTGATGATGAAGAATGGCTGTTAGAAGTTTGAAGTTGATTTTTGGTTTTTTGTAATAGAAGCTTATGCTTTTGGGGTTGGGACTGAGCAAAGTAGAAAAATTTTGTGCTTGAGAGTTGGACTTACGATGTCACGGAGTGCCGTAGTAAATGAAGGCTTATATGTGTATGGTCCCACTTTCATGTAGATCCTCATCATCTTATGTCCCTGTTCTCTTTTGTGTGAGATGTTCGGTACCATCTGGAAGCTTGTACTAGTTGGACTTCCCGAGTTCTCCAGGACCTTTCAGTGTTCCACTATACTTAATCAGTGTATTTCCTGAAAAGGATCACTTTGCTGTTACATTTTGTACAAATAAATGCAGCCATAATCATGGAGGCAAGTAATGTTTCTAAGTATTATTTTCTTATGCAGCTTCGTTGGAAACCAAAACCTCTGTGGTCAGCAAATTAGTGTCGTTTGCGATACTAATGGAGGAGCTAATGCAAATTCTAGTAGTTCCAGTCCCGGTAATTTCACTATACATGTGTTGCTATTCAGTCTAATTTATTTGGATGTTAATATACACAAGGCAGTTGACTTAACATCAGCAGAATTGATCTATTGACTTCGTGACAATTCCTTTGATTCTTTTAGAGATGCATTAATTGTGATCTTATGATGTGTGGATGGTGGCCCAGGTTCAAAGAAGAAGTATCCTGGCCAACTTTTTATCAGCGCCTCTGCAACTGTTGGAGCGTTACTTCTGGTGGCATTAATGTGCTTTTGGGGATGTTTCTTGTACAAAAAGCTCGGTAAAAATGATGCTAAAGGTCTTGCAATGGATGTCAGTGGAGGTGCTTTCTGGCTTACTGACTTTTTCCCTGTTACCCATTTGGTTAGAGATATGAGTGAAATTTGAAATTTATTCGCGTTAAAGTACACACTCTCGTTGCTACAGGTGCATCAATTGTCATGTTTCACGGGGACCTTCCATATTCTTCAAAAGACATCATTAAGAAATTAGAAAACTTAAATGATGAACACATAATAGGTTTTGGTGGATTTGGAACTGTGTATAAGCTGGCCATGGACGATGGAAGTGTCTTTGCATTGAAGAGGATTGTAAAGGTGAATGATGGTTTTGACCGATTCTTTGAACGAGAGCTTGAAATCTTAGGGAGCATCAAACATCGTTATCTTGTGAATTTACGTGGATACTGCAACTCACCTTTGTCAAAATTACTAATTTATGATTACTTACCTGGTGGTAGCTTGGATGAAGCACTTCATGGTAAGATTGGTTATTATCTCTAATTGCACTTCGGCTAATAATCTGTGTTTATATTGCTTCACAGCAACCACATTTCATGATGATTTCCTTTGCACATATTGACTATTTAAATCTTGCTTTGATCAGTTCATTTTATCTAGCTTGCTAGTGACGCTAGCTGTCTGTGTTTGGTGTATGAACGCTAGTTGTCTGTGTTTGGTGTATGAGATGGATAACACTGTTTGCAGCCAGGATTTGTGTATGAGTTCTCGTGCTTTTATTCTTGCGCTGATGAGACCTAATATGGAGACACAGGAGATGCTTCAGTGTTTAACTTGAAGAGTGTTATCTTACCTGAAGGGTTAACGTCTAGACCTAAATACCTTATACTTCCCAAAGACGTATTCATGAGTCATGTTTAGTGCCTAGTACGTTGCGAGCTTTGTGTATGGTTTGCTAGTTGGCCGTGATTGATATATTGGCGCTGACTCTAAGCAGACTGAGAGTCTAGCTTGAAATGGAGATTGTATTTTTCACAAAGCCTATCATTATGCTAGCATTGAGCATATATTTCAGTTCGTGGAAAATACAAAGAAAAAGACATCTTAAAGTGTGATGTTTTCCTTAGACATAGATTAAATATCACGCTGCCTTGAGTTCTATGGATTGTTAGTGTACTAACGAAGGTAGAAGGCACGGTGCGTGTGACCTGCGTTGCTTAGACTCGGTTAGAAGTATCCGATACAGGTGCGTGTCCAGGTCCGTGTCCAAGTGTTGGATTCGTCTATTTGATGAAAAAAAAAAAAATTCATGTTTTTAGTCTAAAATGAGGTGTTTGAGTGTCCTACCCACGTCCGAGTGTCGAGTATACGATACAGGTATGTGAGGTAACATTGAAGGTAACATTGAAGAGTCTGAGCAACGTAGTGTGTGAATACACATTTATTCAGTTATACCCTATGATACCAGGTTTGGAGTTCAGACCCCCGTTTCCTGAACCGGGTTCGCCGTACCCGAACTGAGGTCGTTCGCGAGCCAGGACGCCGGAATTCCCGACCCAGGCCGGTATGAAGCACGAACTCAGAGAGCCTTGCCGGAGAAGGAGCTAGTATGGTGGGTTGGTGGCTGAAGGTGAAGGGGAGACGAAAGGGAGAAAAGGCTCTTATTATTTTATTGGGTGGTTGTAAAAAAGCAGATGGTAAAATGGGTAGGTAGGGTTTTTTAAAAT
>VHZZ01017954.1:13397-31027 GCA_009801015.1 Silene noctiflora
ATGTGTTTTATATGCTAATTTATGGTTTAGTTGTGTTAAAGTTAGTAACTTTGGCTAAATTCATCTTATTGTGAATTTGGTATTCAATTATGGTTTTCCTCACATGTTTGATGGTTAATATGCTCTCTCAAGTATGTATACATGATGTATATTAATTAAGCCATATGCAATTGGGTGGAAATTGGTTGTTGGAATCTTGTTGAGTTACAAATGTTAGTATATGAACTTGTAAACTACTGGTTCTCTTGTCTTTCATATGCATAACTATGTTGGTGATGGTCTTGTACACACATATATGCTGGGTTTTGTATGATTGGAACATGCTGTTAATGGATTTACATGGAAATTCTGAAATTGTATGTCAAGGAGTCGAAATTGAGGAAATTTGCGTGTACAGGTGTCCCCAGCCGGTGGGCCGGCTGCCGGTCCATAGACCGTCTGGGAACATTCTGTTTCATTTTGGTTCAAATTTTTGTTGGGTATGTCCGAGCCGGTGGACTGGCTTCTGGTCCACAGGCCGACTGGGAGTGGTATGTATGTTGTGTTCATTTTTCAAATGCAAGGTATACCCAGCCGGTGGACCGGTTGCCGGTCCACTGCCAACTGGGAGCTTCCTGCTTCCATGTTAGAATTTTTGAGTTTGGGTGTTCTCCCAGCGGGTTGGCCGGCTTCCGGTCCACTGCCGGCTGTGAGGTTTATGTTAAGGTTTTGAGGAATTTGGTTTAGCAAGGTGTTCCAGCCGGTTGGCCGCCTACGGGTACACAGGCCGGCTGGGATTACTCTGAGGTGTTTTTATAAATTTTGTCTGAAATGTTGGTTGGGCAAGTTTGCCGGCGGCCGGTGTCTTAGGCCGCCTGGGAGCCCCTCCTTCTTTATTTTCTTCTCTTATTCACACATATGTTTTATGAATGATGTATGTATGAGATGTTTACGTTATACTCACAGGTAATGTAATATATAGTTCATATATGAGTTATCATATGCTATCATTCGTCTATATCTCCATCCTTTATGTTTCTAATGAATGAAATTGACATGGTGCCCTATATTCTTGCTTAACTTGCCTCCACCCTACTTGTGCTGCACTGGCAAGTACGGGTTTGCTACTTATGCTGCACTGGCAAGTACGGGTTTGCCACTTGCGCTGCACTGGCAAGTGTGCTTTAACTCTTGTCACTTCCGCCACTTTCGCGCTGCACTGGCGTTTGGGGTACTCGACCATCGTGTCTAGTGATCGAGTCTGGGTGCGGGATTCACTGCCGCATATCGTGAGTCTGGCCAGATGTAGACTAGGACGTACCTAGCTAGTCGTTCTACCAGGAAAAAGTCTGTGTCTAGAGTAATGAGAGATTGTTATATGTTTTGAATGAATGCATATGCCATTTTTCATTAGTTTCATCTCATGCTTGTTTAATTGTTGTGTCTCGGACATGTTTTTAAGGTAAGCTCTGAGCCGGACACTTGTATGATTATGCGTGGTGTCTTGGACATGTTTTAAAGGTAACCTCTGAGCCGGACACCCATATGGTTATGTTTGCCTTGATCCTATCAGACATTAAAGGTGAGATGCAAGCCTTTAGTTGCGATATGATTGCCGGGATTGATGTTCCAATTCGTATTTATGGTGAGATGCAAGCCATAAGTCCGCATGTGACGTTAGTAGCCACGTCCCGTGCTTGTTTGCTAAAAGACTTCCAAAGTAATGGATACGGTTTTCACTAACATGTACTATATGTCGGCCTCTTAATATTCATGTCATGTGACATCTATATTGGTTTGTCATAGTGATCCCATATGTGATGTTTTGGTCGGATTATCATATATGTATGTTTCATATGCCTTTGATCCTTATGATTTCACATGCTTATCACATGCTATAGTTCATTTATCTTATCATATGCTTATGTTGATCGTAATTATAATGTATGCTTGTATGTTTAAAGTGCTTAATTACGTTCATTTTGGTGTAATATGGCTAGGAGAACCTTGAGTTACTCCCCACTGACTGTGGCGTTCATGTTTACATGAATGAAAGGTTCGTGGAAGATTATCTGGGTTTGGAAGACGTGTAGGCTAGCGAGCATTGTACCTTGGACCTAGTCTTTAGTTTTCTAGACTTACCCACCGTACTTTGTTTTATTCGTGGGATATCTTTTCCCCAAACACTATTTGTATTTATATTTCCATACTTTTAATTCCGGTTGTTTGTATTTTGAACCTGCACTTTGTTTCAAACACTTTCTACGTTAAAAAGTTTTAAAAACCTCGTATTTTGCGCTGCGTTTCCAATCGTTTACGTTACGTTTATAACGGGGGTTCACAGTTGGTATCAGAGCATTAATGCTCCCGACGTACACACGTGTTCCCCAACCTTTAAACTTTACTTGACCTTGAAATAATGAATGAGAGATGGGTAGAATATGGACCTAAGTTGGTAGCCTATTTGTTTGTTCTATGTGATAGGTTCTAACTTGTTTGGTTTTGTGCAATAAGATGGTGAGACCAACAAATGTGGAGAATACAATCATGCAAGCCCTCACCCAGATTCTTCAAAATCAACAAGGAGTGAATCAAGCAATTCCCAATCCTCCCGCTCATCAAGGAAACCGTCATGGAAGCTTTGCATGGATAGCAAGTCAACTCGCGAGGAATAATGCTAGGACTTATGGAGGAGAGGTCGACCCGGTGTTGCTTTCGGAGTGGTTCCGCGATATGGAGAAGAACTTCTCCCTCTACAAAGTTGAAGACCAAGATAAAGTGAAGCTTGCCTCTCACTTCCTAGTGAAGGAGGCCGATCGTTGGTGGACTTTTATGAGTCCAACAGCTAATCAAGACCTTTTTATGGATTGGAGCCGTTTCAAGACAATGTTAGAGACTCGCTTTTACCCCAAAGAGCTCAAGCATCAAAGGCTCAAAGAATTTATGGATTTCAAGCAAGGGAAGGTGTCGGGTGTGGTTGAGATTGTGATTGTTATTGTGATTTGTGAGCCACTGTGAGAGGTGGTCTCACCCCCATTATTCGCCTCCTGCGTTCTCTCAACGCAGGGGGGATGTGCAGATTAAGGGACTTAGGTATTATGGGTGGTTAGGTGGAGTGGTTACGGTCCTCCACTGGAAGGGCTACACACTTTGGTGTGTAGTCGGTTACTTGATATGTGGTGTGATGATGGTGGTGTTGACGGTGCGGTGGATCGTTTTGATTTGTTTAGATTGCTTACTCTTATATTGTTGTACAGTTGACTGACCCCGTGATGTTGTAAACTGTGATGATCCATTCGGGATGGTGAGCAGGTTGTCTTACAGGTGTAATAGGTGTTTGGATGCTTCTCTGTGATGTTCATGCCGGGGATGAGAGACCACTGTTGCTGACATAAGCGTAGCTAAAGTAGAGTTATCATTTGTACTAGTTTACTTTATTGTTGTTCACATAAATTGTATGACTAATCAGGTATTGTTCTTAGATGGTCTATTTGATATGTACTTACCTCGGGTAACCGAGATGGTAGTGCCCTCAGGATTCCATGGTAAGTAGGGGTGTTACAAAGTGGTATAAGAGCGACGGTTTTGGAACAATGAACCCAATGAATCTAGTAAGTCAATTAAAAAAGAACCTGGTGTATGTATGTTGGGAGCCCCTTATGAATTGGTTTTGGGTGAGAAGGCGCCCTCATTTCAGGACCCGGCCCCAATGTGCTTAAGCCAGTAACTTTGGTGGGATGATGTGCTATAGTTACTTGTGTGCTAGGTGCCAAATGTGAAATTTATGTCTTTGTTCATGCGTGTCTTGTATGTTTTATGTGTGTATGCACTTTAGTATGCGTGGTGCATGTTGTTATAGAAGTATGGGTACAGCTAGCGGTGTGAAGTTGTGAATGTAGTTACTTGAATAGTTGAGTGTATGAAACTAGTCGCTTGGATTGCGTGACCATGCGGATGAAATGGTGGAGTTTCTTGAATGATTAGCCTGTAAGAGTAAGTAAATAGGATATGTGATACCTTTTTGCTCGGCTAAGTAGAATCGCAAGTAGGAGACTAATTAGTGACGAGTTTTGGGACGCTCCTCGGATTCCGAACGGCGTGCTATATTGCAGGGACAACTAATCGGGACAACAAATTCGTTAGTTGACTTTTGAGAAAACTCGACGGAGTACAGTAAGCGAACTTGACCGAGTCTGGCCTACTCAATCGAGTCCAAGGCACTCGACAGAATACCGATTCTCAGCTGTCAATTGAGCACTCGACCGAGTTACTGGCTTAAACCTTGTCTAGACTCTTCAACCATTGTTTGGCGTTTCGATTAAGGAAAAAGAAAACAACACCCATCGAATTTGGTCTTTTGTTACACCCGTTTGCGAAATAGCATCACAATAGTCACAAAGAGTCTCCATGTGAAGATGTGGATCCTCACTAGGCATTCCTCCGAATTGACTTCTTCCAAAAATTTGTATAATAGCGGAATTCGCTATAAAGTTTCCAGTCAAGTGTGCGGGTGTTGGAGTATCGTTAGGTAGGTTCTCCTCGGTTGGTACAGAATGAGATGAAAATTTAGGCATGATTGGTTAGTTTTTTGGTTGGTTTGGTTTTGGGTTGTCGTCTCCTTGTCTTGCAAAAGGATTGGTAAACTCAAATCTTTCCACTTGAAAATTTCCTACGTCCACAAGTCCGCTAATGCCTAAGTTTGGTCCCTCCATTGTTGAAGTAGAAGCACTCCTATAAGCTCTCCTTACACCTCACAACGTTCTCTCAATCTCATGATCAACGGGCAGGTGATTACCTTGTAATCTCCAAGGCATGCAAAATAACAAACACTAGAAAAAAATTAGAACCTCCTCGAGGAATTAGCGTCCTCATGGAAAAGAAATACACAACTAAAAACAACAAATAATAAAAATTTAACAATATTCCGTCCCCGGAAACGGCGCCATTTTGATGCGGGCCTAGGTCGTCACACCCAATCAAACAATATTTATACTCAACTAACTAACAAGTAGCAAGTAGAGCTCGTATCCCAAAGGACGGGTTATCAAATGGTTATCAAATGTAAGTAGCTATGTCTTTATGACACAAATTGGGTTGAGATGATAGCTAGAATACTACAACGAAAATGTAGATAAATAAAATAACAAAGCAGGTAAATAAAAGTAGAGGTGTAAACAATTGATTAAAGGCACGAGGGTGTCATGGGTTCATAGGGGAAACATGGTATGATCATTTTAATGGATCCGGTAAATGATTGTAGTTATGTTGGGATCGAGTTCAATTATATCTTACAATCCCTAGGAAGACATAGGTCTCGGAGTCGAGTTGATTTATAGCTTACAAAAACTACAACGTCTTCATTCTCCATATTCAACATATGCAGAGTCTAACAATCCTCGAGTTGATTATTGTCTTAAAAGTTTTGTTAAAGAGATAGAGAATCATGCTAGGTTGTCAATCAAGCATTTTATTAAATACAACACGTGCATAAGTTGAAGAACATAACAAACAGTCATTCATATGAACTCATCAAGCATAGATATAACCCATGGTTACTCCCCTAATCCCCCACTAACCGTAGCTAAAGGACTACTCACACATCATCATGGTAAACATGTTATAGAGGGTGTCAATCATCTTAACAAGTATATACATGATGATAGAACTAAAACAATTAACAAACGATTAAGTAAAGAGTAAGAGGATTATACCAACTTAAAATAAAGAATGAAAATGGAAGAACAATAGAAGAAATCTTTGATTAATGATGAAGAGTTGTCAATTATCCAATCTAAGTCCCAAGAATTCTTCAATTACAAACTAGGTCTAAGATTGCTTGAATAACAAGGAAAAAATTAAGATGTATTTAAACTAATCTAAGCTAAGAGAGTGTCTCTAATAATGTCCCCATTTCTCTAATTACATAACCTATTTATACAAGTATTTGGGTAAACAAAGGGCTTAAATTCTAGAGCTAGAGCAACTCGTAGGAGTCCTTGCTTTGAACGAGAAAGCATCCTATAGGGGAACTCACGCGAGTCTGGCTAAGCTCACACTAGTTGGGCTGGAACTCGCACAAGTCTTTCTGAGCTCGTACAAGTTATCCTCCAGCATCCTTGCTTCTAGGCCTTGCTGCCTCTCAACTCGTGGGGGCTCTCCTTCATTGCCCAATTACTTTTTCTATCTACTATGGTCTTTACTCTCGGTTCCTCCAAGTTGCTTGGTCGTTAAATGTGATCAATTTAGCTCCGAAATGCTCCGAGAATGCAACATTTGCACTCTTTTCCTACCAAAAGCACCAAAACCGCATAGAATAACAAATAGGTAGCTATGATAAGAAACGACCCTAATTTCATACAGAAAAGCATATAGAACGAGGTTCGTTAGGAGACTAAATGTTCGTAAATACGGGTCACATCAGCCACATTCTCTAACCATAACTCACACTTGGATAACTTAGCATATAACTGGGTGGCGCGCAAGTTTTGCAACACCAGCCTTAAATGCTCCCCGTGTTCCTCCTTAGTCTTAGAATAGACTAAGATATCATCAATAAACACCATTATGTACCTATCCTTGAACTGGCTGAAAAATCGATTAATCAAATCCATGAACACTATTGGCGCATTGGTTAACCCAAACGACATCACCACATATTCATAGTGACCATACCACGACCGAAAAGCTGCCTTAGGTATATCCTTATCTCGAATCCTCAGCTGATGGTACCCCGACCTTCGATTAATCTTTGAAAACACACCGGCTCCACTAAACTGGTCAAAAAGATCATCAATCCTCGGCAAATGATACCTGTTCTTCACCGTGACATGGTTCAAGTCCCTGTAGTCGATGCACAATCTCAAGCTGCCATCCTTCTTCTTTAAAAATACAACTGGCGCACCCTTATACACTAAGTCTAATGTATCTCTTATCTAGAAATTCATTCAACTGCTTCTTCAATCATCCCAGATTCTTAGGACCCATACGGTATGGGGCCTTAGATATAGGTCACATCCCCGGCTTCAGCTCTTAACTGAAATAAATATCTCTCTATGGAGGTAAACTTGGTATCTCATCTGGAAAGACATCCTCATACTCATCCATCAGTGCTATCTCTGATGCTGATGTCTCCTTTATGCGAGTATCCTTCACGTGACAAAGGATCATAGGGTACCGCTTCCTAAGGTATGACTTTAAAGTCACATCTCCAATAATCTTGACTTTGGGTTTGATCACAAACCCACGATAAGACACTCTAACTTCCTTAGGTCCCCTAAAGGTCACCTTATTCTAATGACAATCTTTATTACCACTATACTTCTCCAGCCAATCCAGCTCAACTATGACCTCGAACCCATCCATAGGAAACTCAAACAGATCAACTGGAAAGTTGACTTGCCCAACAACCATAGACACCCTTTTATACAACTTCCCACAAGATACAGACTCAGCTGATGGTATAAAAACTTCATCTTTTACAGACTTATACTCCCCCAAACCCATAGACTTATCATAACCCTTAGACATAAAAGAATGCATAGCCCCCAAATCAAACAAACGAAAGTTGGTATTCTATTGACTAGAAAATTACCACTGACAACTTGCGCATCATTTCCCGCCGCCTTCTTATCCATCATGAACAACTTTCCGCTACTCTTTTGACCTCCACCTTGCACAATGCTTGCCAATGCAGTAGACTTAGCAGCCGAATTCTGGTTTGCATTGCCATTCTGGCATTTAGAAGTCGCTCGATTATTGCGGTTGAAGTTGCCATTATTGTTGCTTCAACCACCTTCACTATGCCATGACCCAGCTGGTGGGTTGCTAGCCATACTTTGTCCCGAAGCCTTTGAGTAACCTCCTTGACGCTACCCCTGGAAGCCCTTCCCACCGTAGCTTGTGCACTCATATCTCTTGTGGCCAGTACCATCACTGTTGAAGCATTGCAACCCGGAGTTGGCACTCTTTCTATGACCATCACGGCCCCTATAAGACGAACCTCAACTAAAGCCGGATCCACCTGAGAAAGACGTAGCCTGGTTGTAATTACCACGCTTGAAGCCGGATTGTCCACTGCTCTTATGCTCTGCGTTCCGATTCTCATTCCATTTTTCCTTGGCCTCTCTAGTAATGTCAACCAGTCTCTTTGCATTACCAGCTCATTCATAAACCTCTTTCAAGTCTGTGAGAACCCCATCAGCTAGCCTTTGTAAAATCGTCACCAACAACCCCTTCTCGAAACGAAGAGCCAAACTCAGTTGGATCAACTCCATGTCATCTGCGTAGCGCGATAACTCATTGAACTTGCGGTAGTACTCCGCCATAGTCATATTCTCAGTCATTCGGAAAGAATCGAACTCCGCGCTCAATTTGTTATAAATTTGCTCTGGAACAAACTGATGTCTCATGGCCTTCTTGAACTCAACCCAAGGAAGCTCACTCTAATTCTTGTAGTACTCACGAGAATTATCCTTCTCACGATTCCACCACGCCCCTGCTTCATCCCTTAGGTAGAACGCAATTTCTTCCACCTTCATCTCATCTGAGCAATTAACAACCTCTAAAACACTCTTCAACTCCCGATGCAAGTTACCGAGCAGATTGGGCGCACATGTGACCTCGTAGGTAGTAGGATTTTAGAGTAAAATTTCAGTAATCATCTTAGTAGCAGGGATGACCACTTTTTTTGCTTTCCCTACGTTCTTAAGAGCCTCAGCAAATACATCCTGATGCTCAATCATACGGGCAATCTCATCGATACTCAGCTCAGCTGCCTTCATATACACAGCGGATCTCTTTGACGGCATCCTCGAGCTATAAAAATAAATCAAACGTAAGCACATAGACTACGACCCAAAGCAACATAAACCGACCAAAGAGGGTACTCAGTCGAGTATCCAAAGACACTCGGTCGAGTACGAGCCACTTGGTCGAGTCGCCTACGTACTGGATCGAGTGCGACCACACCAGAAGCTGACTAGAATCCACAAGAAAATGTACTCGGTCAAGTACATTATGTACTCGGTCGAGTACACACTACTAGACCTAATGCCCTACGCACTCGATCGAGTCACCAACTTCCTGAAGCTACTGTCCAAACACGCATATCACCCACTCGGTTGAGTGTCAGGGGCTCGGTCGAGTCCCTACCCCAGTCGGTTGAGCCAAGCCAAAATCTAACTACTATCATGCCTTAAAAGCACATACATATGTCAACCTCCTAATCACATGTTACTAAGGTTTCAAAATCCACGTAATAACACCAATCAAGCTCATACATCTCCAACACATTAATCATATAATCCAATCAACTTCCATCCAATTCACATCATACTGTAACACCCCTGATTTTCAGCTAAATTAAAACTTACATTTATATTCAAAATTGGCCAAAACACAGGAATATTATAATCAATATGCAAAGTCCCTTATTACAAATCCTTTTTAAAAATAAAAGAATACAAAATGGAATCAAAACTTTACAAAGTCTTAAATTAAAATCTTGACTTGAAAATCCTTTTAAACCGCAGCGGAAGACCTGAAAGCAAAACCAGAAGACAGAAAGGATCTACCCCCATGACAGGTAGCTCAGAAGGGAGAAAACACGTCAGCCGGGGAGCTGAGTAACAGATAATACCTCAATATAAGCAGCATAGTTTTGGTCATGGCACGGAAACACATAAACGTAAAAATAAAAATAAAGAGAGAGAATAATAAAAACACTCCCCATATACTAATCAGAACCTCAAACCAATTAAGCTTAATCACGTCACTCCTCCCATACAACAAACAATACATCATCCTCAGAAAGATCATCAGGGTCACGTGTTGTACGTCGTTGATAAGCATGGCACTAACATTGGTTGCAGTACCGGTCAGTAAAGAAAGATACTCACTCGCCCTGCACTCCTTTGCCACATCAAGGTAATGATCCGCGGTAGGCTTCTCCCAAGGTGGAACCATATGACCTTGGCTCCCTTGTCCCCTCTCAGCGGCGTTTCCAGCCCTGGTTCTATTGGTAGGTTGTCTGGTGGCGTTAGCTCTCGGCATGATGCAATGATATCAATTGACAGCAATAGGAATTTTGCTCAAGGATTCAAAACAAGAAGGAATTTTAGATTTCTATTACTAAGAAAAGTGAATCCTTAAGACGGATTTTTCGCTCAAAATACTCAAAATGATTGCAAAAATTGGTAACATTAGCATCCTATAGCCTTTTATAGTATTAAAAGACGAATTAAAGTATTAAGAATCAAGTTTTGGAGTGAAACCCTAGAAAATCCGAATTCAATTGCTACAAAATTTGGCTCAAAATTTCAGTTTATAGCATCAAACGAAGAGCTAAAGCAAGTTCCATCATCATCTACAACATGAATCTAAGCATAAAACTAAGGCTTCTAACTTCAAATTGGGGATTTTGTTATCAGAGAATAAAGAACTAGTGAAAACAACATTACCTTGCAAATTGGAAGTGAATGAGCAAGAAAAGGATGATTGAGGCGGAGTTAATATTTAGTATCACAAGATCCTTCAAGCTTTTGATGAGAGAAATCAGTTTGGGAAAGTTTGAAAGAGAGTTATGGAATGGTTGTGTAGAAATAAGGAGGAAAAATGAGTTTATAGATAGTAATAATCAATTCACGATTTCTGGTTTATTAGGGGCGCTCGGTCGAGTACGAACCGCACTTGGTCGAGTGTCCGTTGCTCGGTCGAGTACGAGGTACTCGGTCGAGTATCGATAATGGGCAAATTCAATCTAAGCTCTGCCTATTTAGGAACTCGGTCGAGTATCCTACACACTCGGTCGAGTAGACTTGATTCGGTCGAGTACGCCTTTGCCCTCGGTCGAGTTCCACAAAAAGTCAAATAAAATAATTATGTTGCCGATATCAGTGTTCCTGCAATACAATATGTTTTTTGGAGTCCGAGGAGCGTCTCGGAACTCGTCACTAATTAGCCTTTTTCTCACGATACTATCAAAACCCAAGGTATAAAGTACACACTAACTACCTTATACTCCATTTTAACTACCGACTCAAAGCACACTATTACACTCATAACATTATTTTCAAAACCTGCACATACTCAAAAGTTATACAACATTCGCTTACTCCACTTCCAAATACGCAAACAAGTAAAACAGTTACATCAACATGTACTCGACCTTACACCAGTACTGTTAAACATACATCTATCAACAACCATTTATCATTTATACCTTATAGTATGTCACATTTCTATTAGCTACACATAACCACATACAATAAAAGCATATTCAACATATATCACACAAGAAGTTTCAACACAGTATCCTACCCCGAGTTTACTGACTTAAGCACATTGAAAATGGGATTCTGGAATGAAGGCGCTTCCTCACACAAAACAAAATAAAAGGGGATCCCAACACACATACACTAGGTTCTTTTTAATTGACACCCTATGTTCATTAGGTTCATTGGTTACAGGTTCCAAACCTGGCTCTGACACCAATTTGTAACACCCCTACTTACCAAGGAGCCTTAAGTACTAGGCCTTCCCTGGTAACCAAGGGCGCTACCATCCCGGTTGCCCGAGGTAAGTATATATCAAATTGACCATCCGAGAAAATATATGAATTACGTTACAAGTTATAATAAAGACCGAAAGACAACATAACTATACATGTTAAAAGACTTGTACAACTGATGACACTACTAGGAACTACAGGCATCACTACTTCAGAAGATCTCTCATCCCATAGAACACACCAAGTAGCAAAGCATCCATAACATCAACTAAACCTGCAAGGCAGCCTACTCACCATCCCCGAATGGATCATCACAGTTTTGAAAACATAAACGGGTTAAGTTAACTATACAACAATATAATATAGTAGTAGAACATACACATCCACAATAACTGCAACCAAACTCTATTCTCCGTAGTAACCAGTAACTGACTACACCCCGGGTGGTACAACCCTGACAGATTTTTCATCCCATCAGGTAATCCTCACAGCCAGTGGGGACCGCAGCCGTACCAACTATGCCCTGCTTAACACATGAGCAAACCCAAGTCCATTAATATGCACATCCTCCTTGTGTTGAGAAACACAAGAGGCGAACAATGGGAGTGAGACCATCTCTCGCAATAGCTCACAATACCAACACTAACACAAACATCCATCTCAATACCAATAACATCAATAAACTCAACCATAAGATAATCACAAAGAACATCACATTATATCATATATGTTTTACAATCAACTGAGTAGGGAAACCTTACTTGGACAACGATCCAAGAAGCATCAATCAACGCATACACGATCACGGGACATCGCTATCGATACCTACAACGATGGTGCAACCAAATTATATACAACCATAAACCTAGCCCAAAACTTACAGATGACGACGATGGCTTACCTAACAAAAAGAATGGTTGACTAGACTAGAACCGACACATGCATCCATTCCAATGGGGATCTCCTAGGTAGAGGCTTGAAAGATAGATAGGGAGGTTAAAGGTAGGGGAGAGGTGTTCTGATCTAGGGTTGCGTAAAAAAAAGAAGTGAAAATGATTGTAAGTTATGACTTTCGCGTAACATTATAATACGCTCTTATCCGCGCACTCGCTCGAGTACCAATCATACACGACTGAGTCATCCGCACTCGGTCGAGTGCCCCACAATCGACCGAGTGTCCAGTACTAGGTCGAGTTCTTACGTCTCTAACAACGAGTCTAACCCGGTCAAAGATACCTATGGTCAGTCAACGGGTCCCCCGATATGACGGGTATTACAGACCTGCATATGGTTTTATTTACTTTGAAAAGGCATATGATAAGGTATTGAGAGAAGCAATTTTGTGGGATTTGGCGAGAAAGGGTGTGTCTCGAAAATATATTGACCTCATAAAGGACACGTATGAGGGGGCTATTGTAAGTGTTCGCACTAATTTGGGGAGAACGAAAAAAATTTCCTTTACCATTGGGGTGCATCATGCTTCCTCACTTAATCCTTTTCTCTTTGATATAGTTATGGGTGAGTTGACTAGGGATATTCAGGATGACATCCCTTGGTGATGTTTGCGGATGATATTGTGTTGATTGAAGAGACGAAATAAAGGGTTGAGAGATAGTTGGAACTGTGAAGGCATACTTTGAAGACTCGTGGGTTTAGGCTAAGTAGGAGTAACATCAAGTGTTTGAGGTGTCAGTGTAACACCCGTAAATTTTATTAATAGTTTTAAAGGTAATTTAATAATTTAATTAAGATTAATTAGGTTTAAATCATATTTTGGGTAAAATATATATTTTAAGCATAATATTTATAAATATCATATTATTGTCCGTCTTGAGTGCATAGTAGCCTTAAGACGTATTTTAATCCATTTCCGACTCATTTTGAGTAATTATGGGCCTAGACTTGTTTATGGACCCAACTACCACCCTTTTCCACTCAAACCCTCATCAAAACCCTCATAACCATTCATCTTCCCCATATTTTTCAGCATACTCTCATAACAAAACTTCACCTTTGTTGTGTTCATTTTCCGCAAACTTCAAACCATCAGAGCTCACTTAATTCTCAACCAAATAAGTCGCTTTTTGTGCCATTCTTCCCTTTTTCTCGTTCTTCATCTTTGTAAGTAAGAAAGCAACGTTTTTCTCCCTCTCTTGAGAATTTCGAAACCCTACTTTACCCCCAAAGGGCGAGTTCTTCAATTAATCCTTCTAATTTTGTGTTTAGGTGAGAACTTAGAAAACCCGGAGGAAGATAGATACATTATTGACGATTCTATTAAGGATTGAAGTGCAATCAAGGTAACGGTGATAGGTTACTCGACATTACACTTGAATTTCATGTTTAATGCCATTAAATGTTATGTTTACAACTTAAAGTTAATAAATTTACATGCTTTGGTGTGCTTAATGTTTTGTCTATGAATTAGTAAGTTCATCTTATGTGGATGATGAATGAATTATGGGTTTCATGCTTTAATTTTGATAATGATGCCATCTTTTACATGGTTGTTGTTTATTTTGTCAAAATTCATGAAACTATGGTGTTTAGATTACGAAATTGGAGTATGTTGGTTGTTGGGTGGTGTAACATACTGGTTTTCGCTTATTACGTGTTATTCGTCTCTAGAACGTATGAAAACTTATGTTCGAAATCATTGTTGTTGTGTTGTACGCTGAATATCGTGTTCAGGTCGTCCCAGCCGGTGGGCCGACTATCGGTCCACTGGCCGGCTAAGAACCTTCTGCAATAAATTTTTTAAATTTATAAGTTAAGTGTGTCCCTGCCGGTGGACCTTCTTCCGGTGCCACAGGCCAGCAGGGGAGTCCCTGTATCTAAATTGTCAAATTTTATGTTGGGTGTGTCCAAACCGGTGGGCCGGCTGCCGGTCCACAGGCCGACTGGGAAGTTCCGGTAAGTTGGTTGATAATCCGAGGGACTTAAATTCACCCCACCCCGATCGGGGACGCAGTAATCTCGCTTTATGGCCTTTAATGGCCATAGTTAATGACCCGAGAATCCAATGTTAGGGTCTTAATGCGTCTTTAAGCCTCCGGTAATTGCATTTCTTGAGGAATCTTTGTAGAATCCTATGTGCATTTTCCACATCAAGCTTTGAATCTCTTTTTGGGCTTTATTTACTCAACTGTTTACATTTTGCCTTGCATAATTACTTGGGCCATTTCTTCATGTTGTGATCATTTTTCCATGACTTGACCTTGCATGGCCATGCATGATACAATCCAACTTCCACTTAGCCTTATGTTGTCGATAATTGCTGTTTTTGTCGGGAATTAGCTAATAAAAGCTATATTTCCTACCTAACAAGTTAAAAGCATACAAATCAACTAGAACACGAGATTAGCTCAAATAAACACTAAAATTAGTGCAAATAACATGTAAAACCGAGCTAATAAAGAGGGCAAAGTCATATATAATATGGACTTATCAAACTCCCATAAGCTAAACCCTTGCTTGTCCTCAAGCAAGCATAAGAAATTAGACGACTCAACAAATGCAAAATCCCGAAGCAACTAAAAGCATAATGGTTTAAAAACCCGAAACAACATGGGCAAGGGATAAAGCATTAACATAGTTGAGTTTTACACGACGGCGTAGAGTAAATAACATCAAATGAACCTTTAAGCTCTTGCATGATCTTTTGATTTTCGGACTCTTACGGTACACTCATGCTCAAATTTATATGTGAAAGGACATTTTTATGTGAGTAACACTCACCTGTCCTCGACTTATGAGAGTGTGCCCGCAATCTAATATGGTAATCATTTCAAATCAAGTCATACCAATCAATAAAATGCAAGCATGAAAAAGAACCATAGGGTAAGAAGAAGGTATTTTGTGGTGGGTAGAAAGGGGAACATATGAATTATGGATTGTGGAGCTAAAGTCAAGCTAAAAACCATATGAAAGGATGCTCAATCCCATCTAAACCCACATTAAGAGGTCAAAACAATGATATTAAACCTCTTCTAATGACAAAACTTAAGAACTTTCTCCAAATAAAATTGATAAGCATAAGAGAATTTCTTATTCAACTTCTTGTTTTCTTTTCTTTTCTTTTCTTGCTTCTTTTTCGTATTTATTTTCATCTTTTCCATTTCATTTTTTTTCTTTTTCTTTCTTTTATAACAAACCCGGAGAATGAACATTCCGGCATAACCAAGCTCACCATGATATAACACAATGACAAACAACCCAACTGAGCACCCTAACACTAATAACAAAGCTACTAGCTTGACAAGGTAGGCAAGTTTATAATGTAGCTAGGCAAAACATGTGAAAAAGCGGCTAAAGAAAAGCAATATAATCATGTGAATGGCTTCAAAAACAATGCAAATTATGAAAGTAATGCTTAAAAGATGAAACAAAGATCATACTTATGCGTAATTGATATAACACAAACCATAAGGAGACCTACACTCACCTAAGTGAAACCGGGTATAGATGTACCGGTTTAAGGAAGCTCTACCTTACAATTTTGTGGCTTGTCAAAGTTCAAGATCAAGCTTATTCAGTTCAAAATCTATCAAGTTACTCACTATGTCAAGACATCCCCAGATGAGCATATATCCCACAAAAATAAACAAACCATAAGCTAATAGTAAATTAAGGGACATGCAAATGGGAGGAGTCAAAGAAAATAGCAAAAAGAATAGCAAAATGAAACAATTTTACAAACATTTTCTCAAAATTTTCTAAAATTTATTGAAATGAAAATGCAAGTGTACAACTATAATGAAAATGCAAGACTACAACTATAATGCAAATACAAATGCATTCCCTCCCCCAAGCTGGAACAAGACATTGTCCTCAATGTGTAAAACGGGATTATCCGCGAAAAACCACAAAGATGAACAAGAAAAACAAACAAAGGGAGATGGGGATGCAAAGCTAAACTAGCATGCGGGATAAATAAACTAAAATGAAAAATAAAAACATCTTACTAGATTAGCTAGAAGGGATTTTTATCGTGATTTTAAGTGAAGAAAATGAAGAAAATTGAGAAGAGGGAGTCGAAAACTTACTTGATAGTGTATGAAGAATTTTGGCTAAGTGTCGAAGTACAACAAAAGCCAACAATTTAAAACACCACGACCCCGATCGGGGTCAGCCCACCCCGATCGGGGTTGACTGCATCTTCGAGTTTTGACTTCCTCATATCACTCTTTGTATTTCCGTTGTGGAAATTAGAACTCACGTCCCCGGACGGGGTTGCAGCATGGGGTTGCATGATAAACCGTCACATGGCTTCTTCTCATCTTCAATTACCTATAAACCATAATCAAAATGCCAACTAATCTAGCAATTATTGCTAAAACTACAAAAACGTTAAATTGTTATAAATTAAAAACAAAATCAAAAATAACACGGGTTGCCTCCCGAGAAGCGCAAGTTAAAGTCTTGCTAGACTTTGTTCTTAACGTCACGATCATTTTTGTTTTAAAATGCACGTTAAAGCCCTTAGAAGTCTATCATGTACCTGCGCATGAGCAATACAAAAGCATATGTAAGCAATTGATAAGATATAAGCACGAAACATCAAAAGTAGGGAATGATATATCTTATCAAAGCGTATAGGAAAGACTTAAAAGAAGACCACCGAGTTACTCCACTCATCAGCAAGAGATTGGGTATCATGTTTAAGACCATAAAACAAACCGTTAGTGTACAAGTTATAATCATAGATGGTCTCAATTGGGTGGTATGAAGAAGTAGGGGTGGAGGACTCATCAAAAATGGGGGGTTCATACCACTTAACCTCTAAATTAAAATCGCTAAGTCCTTGAGCAGCCTCAAATGGATCAACAACTTCTACTACGAAAGGATTTTCTAAAATTTCTAACGACTTGGGCAAAACCTTTTTTGAAAGGTCAATTCCATCATAGTCATGAGAAATTTCAAGAACATCATTTGTAGCAAGGGTCTTGTCTACTACATGGTCAATGTCATTAACATGAGTCTCTTAATTTCTAATTGGCATAACTTTAAGAGGAATAGTAATAGAAAAACTCGGACTATCATCATCGTCATGTTGGAGTAGTGTCCTCCTCAATAGTGCGTCTACATAATAAATCTAAAAAAGGAATATTCGGGATATATGTTGTAATATACTTGTCAACTGATT
>VHZZ01017959.1:11691-34402 GCA_009801015.1 Silene noctiflora
GTAACACCCCCATACTCTGAGGCACCTTACCAAGGACTACCTCCGAATACAAGGATGCTACCATCTCGGTTTCCCGAGGTAGTGAACATCATAGTTAATAAATAAACATTATTAATATAAATATAATTTAATGATTACAACATCCTCCATAAAATGGAGTACAAAAGCCAAACTGAAACTAAAGTATAACTAAACAAAGTCTGCGGAAGCTAAGACAACACTCATGAGACTCCACCCAGCTAACCCCGCTGCGTAGTCAACAAGCCATCATAATCTGAGTAGGAGAACCTACCTCAACAAGCAAATCTGGCAACAAGCAAATGATCAGAACGCTTCCTTTACGAAGTCTCTTCCTATAACGAACGAATTAAGGCAAATAAGACACAAACCCCTCAAAACCCCCAAATCAGAAATTGGGGTTACAACCAATAAGTCAAAAGACTAGATCAAGGACTTACCCCAACGATTACGATACTAAGATGAATGAAGACCTCAACAATCGATAAATATGCACCGCGGAATGAAAGATTAGAAGGAGGAGCAGTAGTCGATGTTTAGGTTTTTGTTTTTAAAGTGAATAAACTATTTACTGCTTCCCATTCTAATATTTATATCGAATCCGCAAAAACCGACACGGACCGGACACTCGGTCGAGTACAAGACACTCGACCGAGTGAGAGACACTCGACCGAGTGCAAGGCACTCGACCAAATACGCCTCACTCGATCGAGTGCTCCGCACTCGTCCGAGTCCCCGGATTCCAGAGCGCTGACAAACTAACAAAAGCAGACACTCGGTCGAGTACACCTAACTCGGCCGAGTGTCCAAAGCTATAAAAATCCGAGTATTACAATCTTTCCTCCTTAAAAATGAACTTCATCCCCGAAGTTCAAATCCATATCAATATAACACAACAACCCAACATAACACGACAACTCACATATATCATAACATATACTACACTTGCTTAAATACAACATAGTATCCAAAACACAGATGAAAACACGATTGTTACATCTAGGGTTGATGAAGGTTGTAGATCTGTTGGGATTACGACTGAAAAAGTTGAGCAACAACCTAAGACAGCAAGCCTGATAAAGATGAGAAAGTATGAGGAGAGATACTTGGTGAGAATGAATAAAAAAATCTTAATAAAGAGGTCTATTTTTTTGTCTCAAAATTTTACAATTTATTTTAATTGTTTTTGCATGTTTGTTGTTAGGGTATCTGTATTCTGTTTAGGGTAGTTGTTTGTTTATATCTCTCAATCTTTCTCTCAAACTTTCGTGCTCCTTAATCGTGTTTTCGCATGTTTGATGTGATTTGTTGTTGGGATATCTATATTCTCTTTAAGGTAGTGGTTGTTTGTTTATATCTTTCAATATTTCCCTGAAACTTTCATGCTCTTTCATCATCTTTTTGCAAATTTAATGGTTTATTGTTGTTGGGTCATGGTTGGATTATTACACTGCTGTTTATTCTTGTTGGGTCATGATTTAATGATGTCGGTTAAGTCTGTTTTTATGCCTTTCAATCATGATTTAATGATGTTGTTATAGATTATAACTCTGTTTTTATGCCTTTCAATCATGATTTAATGATGTTGGTTAAGTTTTGGGACTATTTGGTGTAATTAAACGAGCTTTGTACCTGTCTCTGTATGTTGGTTATCTTTATTACTGATAGTGGTTGAGTTTTTAGAGTAATTACTGTAATTTTATGAATTAAGAACTTGTCTCTGTTATTTGCCTTTCAATCATGATTTAAGGACTTGTCTCTGTTATTTAGGACCCGTTTGAAGTATGTTCTATACTCTTTGGTTGTTTGGTACATTCTGGTTTAGTTTACTGATGGTGGTTTAGTTTTGGGAGTATTTTGTGTAACTAAATGACCTATGTACCTATTTCTGTATGTTGGTTATCTTTATTACTGATAGTGGTTGAGTTTTTAGACTAATTACTGTAATTTTATGAATTAAGGACTTGTATCTGTGGTTTGCTGAACTTTTATTCTATAATTGACAGTTTTAATGCTTTTTTTTTAACATTGCTTTGCTGACAGTGGTTGAGTTTTAGGTTTAATTCTATAAAATAATGTTGTTGTTATATTCTTTGTTGTGTAATTTTCTCTTTCCCTCAATGAAGGTCCCAATTGGACAGAGAGGYTGTTGTTCATTATTGGGTTTAGTCATGGTAATAGGTCAATGATGAATGCACCTTATTGGTTTGAGACCTATTGCTATTTGTAGATGTTAGATGTAAAGGTTAGTGGCCATTTAATTGAAGTAGTAAAGCCACCACATGGTCTACCAGTGAATGGGTGTGTGTGCTTATCCATTTGAATTCCAGTAATAAAATAAACACTTGTGTTTGAGAATTCAATGATGACTCTACCTATGGTGGTTTGAGAGCTCCATTTCATGTTGTTTTGTTCTTTACTGTTATTTAATGGACATTGCATGGTCTACCTTCATTGAGTGTGTGTGTAGGAAGCATTAATACTTTACATAACTCTATGATGAGGCCAATTAGGCCTGAGAGTTACTGTTGTATTAATTATGTACTCCCTCCATTCAAGTCAACATTACCACTATTATTATGATTTGGATTTTGTGTTGCCTGAATGCTTATTTGTATGCCACTCTTGGTTGTTGCTGCTGGTCTAGTAATTTATGTGGAGTTGAATGGTGGGAGTAATTGTTGTTGGTTCAGTGATGATGACACCTTAGTGGTATGAGAGCAATATTGTTTTTAAACATTTACATTTTCCATGTGTGGCCATTTTGTTCAAGTAGTAAAGCCACCATATGGTGTACTAGTGGTTGGGTGTGTGTGCTTATCCATTTGAATTCCAGTAATAATCTAAACACTTATGTTTGAGAGCTCATTGATGACTGTACCTATGCTGGTTTAAGAGCTCCATTTCTTGTTGATTGGTTCTTTAATGTTTTTTAATGGACATTGCATGGTCTACCTTCATTGGGTGTGTGTGTATGAGACATTACTACTTGACACAACTCAATGATGAGGCCACAATGGCCTGAGAGTTGTCTGGTTGCATTAAACTGAAATGAACTTTATACTTGAATGAACTGAAAAGATCAAACTGTTTACATTGCATATAAATGTCTTGCATTACATAACATTGCATTCTTCAATATTTGATTAGAATATAAACACYTCTTATAATAGAAATGTTTATTCTCTAAACAAATTGCAAAATGATTGAACTACCTACTTCATATTTAAGATTTACTAAACATGTACTGCTTCAACATTATAGCCTAATTCATCCATTAAGTACTCTAGCCCTTGTGCTTGACCTATTCCTTGTAAATACYCAATGCATTCTTTAACCAAGTTTACATTAACCTCTAAATTTCTTGGTAATATGCCAAGGGCAATGAGATGATCCTTCTTCATGTGTGGGATTGCAAAATTATTATGCCCCTTAGCTTTCATAATCTCAACCATTACACATTGTAATGTTAGGAAAATGTTGTTTAACTTGGTTGGAATATAATCAACAAAGGCCTGCATAACATCATTCACTAGTTCATCAACTGAAGGTGCGGCTTGCTTTGATTGTGTGGACTGTAATGCCCTAAAATATCCAAGGTCATTACAGTTCAAATCTGGTGAGTTAGGAGGTTAGAAAATTAACTCAATGTTGAAACCATCTGTGTTTGCAACAGCCATGAAATCTGGATCATTATTCTTGATATGAGGTATTGCGTTATCTTGTTGTATGAATATGTGTTTACTTGCACCTTCCGACCACTTAGCCTTGATAGCTGGTATGACTTGCTCAATGATGCATTCTCTTGTTACTTGTTTTGTGATTGAGTCAATTGGCTTTGTCTCCAAAGTTCCCCTTGGTCTGTTTCTACTAGCCCTTGCTGCTGGTTGTAGNTTACTTGTTTTGTGATTGAGTCAATTGGCTTTGTCTCCAAAGTTCCCCTTGGTCTGTTTCTACTAGCCCTTGCTGCTGGTTGTAGTTTTGTGAAAAGGAATATACCAATTTTCCCATCAAACACTAACTCCCCATCCTACGAGTATAAAGGCCTACTTACTGCACACATAAACATAACTTTTGTAATATATCTCTTCGATTGACAACTCCTATATGGTAACTCTTCCCCATCAACAACATAAAACTTGTGACCGTCATAGGTAATGTAAAACCACTTCTCATCCATGTGGATTATGTTACTCATTTTGGCAAACTGAATTTTTGTTATGGGAACTACATTGAGATCTAAATATTCTTGTACAACCTATTCCACCAACAAACACTTCAAAGCATGCTTCAACCTATGGTACTTGTTTGCGTTTGTGAGTTGAGGATGTAATGGGTTAGAATGTGGCTTTAGTAAACCCTCATTCACCCATGAATGAACTGTGCCCACTAAAACTCTCGTGTTTTCTGCAACTCGTACCATGGTGTCTCGCTTAGATCAATCCAATGCTTTAATGTGTTCAATACCAGCTAGTATTCTCTTTCTATTCTTGTTGCCAATTCTTTTACTCTTGACATCTAATGTTTCTCCAACTGCTCTATCTTTATTTGCAAGTTTCCATATGTTTGTGATTGTTCTACGCTTCACATTAAAACAAGCAGCTGCTGTATTCAAGGCGCCACGGCTTAGCTTCCCCTGTTTCCACTTCTCAAGCAAGTAGACTGCCACTTCTTGCCTTGTTGATTCTGACATACATTTGGCTCCCATTTTTTTTAGGCTATTGTGTAAATTTCTGAGTTTGTAATTGGTTCACTGTTGTATTTATTTGGTTTTTAGAAGCTCTGTAAAAATTTTTTAAAGAAGATGTGTAAATTTTTTAGGCCTAAATGGCTGTGTGGTGTATTATTTGTAGGGTAATTGCCCCCACTACATGGGATTTGATGTTTTTTGGAGGGAACTACTAAAAACACCCATTTTGGTGGGGTTTTTAAACTCTTGTAATTTTGGTGGCAAATTTAAGGACTGATTAGTTGCTTAATGCAAAGTTATCCACTAATAAAGCAGATTTTTTGGAAGTCCTTTTGTACTTTTAATTGTTGTTTATGTTTGTCTTAATACTTGTATATAAAGGATAGTGGTAGTGTGGAGTTGAATGGAGGGAGTAGTTGCTATTTTATTATTTTCCTAAGGTGAATTATGGCCCTTGGACGTAGGGCTTTAGACGAATTGTAATTCACAATGAGGCCTATATAAGAACTTCTACATCCACTGTACTCAACAACGTATTTTGAATGAAAAAAACAAACCCTGAGATTTCTCTCAAACATTTCAACTTGTGCATAGATTGTAGTTGAAAGCCAAGTCTGATAACTCTCATGTGTATAACTATGGCGAGTTTATCAAAGTCTATTGGCATAATTAAGTTAATCTTGTGCCAGTTTGTGTTGTTAAACTTGCTCTTAATTACATGTGTTTATGTGTTTATCTGTGGTTTTTAAGTTCAAATTATCCCAAATTGTTAGCTTAATTTCCTGTGAAATTTCTGTGGATTTTAAGTGGATAATTATATCCAAAGTTTGCATTTGTATTCTGTTAAAACAATCATCTGCAATTTCCCGATATACCTATGTATTAACCTGCAATAGTCAGTCGAAAATTGCCTAATTAATAGGCATAGACCTATGCTTTTCTTATACTCGGTATGTATACATATAAAAAAAATTAAAAAAAAAAAAAAGCTGTATCAATTCCTTAAACGCGGTCCGTACAAGTTAAATGAATTCTAGGTTTAGAACAAAGGTTGACCAAGCCGTAGTGGACAAAAGCACGACAAATAACATACAAAGATTGTACGACGGTACTTTAATTTGAATGAAAGCATGTGGAATGAAGCCTAAAAAAACCGGAACAAATTAAAGTGCTGAATCAATATGACATGTCGTGCAATCCAATATAAACACCCAAATATAACATCAATTAATAGTGGGTTACATGCATCACATTTGAAGAGATAGCGTCCCAAATTCCCAAGTAATAGTCCATTTTTAATCATGTCCCTTTAGTTACCCAAATATTACATCAATTAATACTTGTTGTCTTTGTGATTACAATCAAATCATTTCTTATCCTTCTAATTTTGAGTGTGAATGATCATTCTTAAATAAAAATGACAACGATTGATTGAGACACCTCAAAGCGGAATAGGCCAACAAATAATCATTGATCATAGTAAAAAAAAAAAAAACTATCTAAACGATAATTTAATGACCCAATATGTAGTCTGTAGACCCTTGACGCCATGAAATTGTATAACGTCAACAAAGTGATGATTAAATTCTCTTGTATAGTGGGGGATTTGATAGAGGCATTAACCAAATAGCAAATGTAGGATAATGCATTTTGTAGTGATTGACGCTAATCCTTGTGTATAAACAGTAGTTGAATACAAACTTAACATACTTTTCCATTATTAGCACAATTGAATTTAAAGTACATTGCGCGTACGAAGCCTTATCCATAGACCATATCTTTTAGTCTTGCTTTAGACATACCATTTTGGTCTAAAGTAATAAGACGAGATTTTATAATTATTTTACAGTCAAATGTGACCACTATTGAAAACAAGTTACCATAAGCCGTAACACTAGTTGTACTATTGTGGTTATATTTAACCAGAAAATGGTTACATATACCTGTTTAAAGTTTCAGACAAAAAATGGTCGTCTGAAACAGAAATTTGTGTTTCTCTATATCTCCAATTGAGTCTTACTTCCTTCATTCAACTCAACTCTACCACTTTGCTTTTTCATGTTTGTCAACGCGTGTTTTACGCAGTAAATATCGTTAGCTACGTATTTGCAAAAATTATAAAAGTTAGATATTTTAAATGTACTCGTAAAAACGAATTAAACAAGATCTCACATGAATATATTTCCACTTATATTGAGAGAAATTTGCAATTGAATGTTTAATTGTAAATAGTGTACAAAAATGAATTGATAGAGTGAAGTTGAATGGAGGAAGTATTATATTGCAGGATTTGAGAGGAGTGCTACGAAGTACAAACTACAAAGACTAATCTAAACATTAGTGCACATAATTACCAAATAATTTACTCCCTTACTCCCTTTTCTTTCTTTCCATTTGGGGAAAAAAAAAATACTTTGTAGTTCTGGTTATTCACTCATTTGTTGATAGTAATAAATCGTATCACATGATACGATTAAAGAAGAGAAATAGAAATAGAATTTCGGAGACGTCGTGTTGAAAGAAAATAGAGGAATGGGGAGTAATTACATGTGAATTTAGATTAGTTTGCCGGTAAATTTATTGTTTGTAGATTTAAAATTAGTTACTAATGTGAAATAATAGCCTTTTGAAAAAAATATTGAAGCAACAAATATAAAAAATATGGAAGTTTGATTGCTCCGTGGAAGATGGTCCTTAGCAGCACTCTCTTCCAGCGTTGTGGGCGATGTGCCGGTAGACTTGTCGTTTAAGTGTTATGAGTTCCCCCATTGTGAAGTGTGATATACTGTAGGACAAATCAAACTACTCCAACTTGGTTGGTGGACAACTGGACATATACAGCATACAGAACTGTTTTTCTTTGTTTCTTGTTATGTTCTTAGCCATACGAGTAGTAGTTATTACACAAATTGACAAGATGATAGATAACAAGAAGAACAAAGTGGCATGTATTACAGAGCTGTTATATGTATAGAGTTAGTTAAAGTCACCAACTTTGTGGAAATTAGGACATAAATTTCAAATCTTCAAATATATCTTCAAATATACCTCAGATGAACACAAGTTTTAGAAATTTATCTATCAACTGTGTTCTTCAAAGACGCATACCCTCTTCAACCTCGTAGGCTTATAGCTAAAGATAAGCGTTCTTAAAATAGACGGCAAAATGATGCACTTAATTCTACGGTACTCTGTCTTACGAACATCTAGAGTTACCCTTAGACCATACCATTTGTCTCATACCGTATCCCATCTTTTGTCTGACAGCCTCCTTCTCAATGTAAGACATAATTAACTTCATGCTCCTTCCGTCTCATTAGCTTATTTACCTTTTCAAATCTTTATGACGAGTTTAATCAAAGCAAGAAATGATTAGGATCGAGGGAATACAACAAATGATTAGGACGGAGAGAGTATCAATTAACGGTGTTCAACAGATAACATAAGCATTTCAATGGAATCAAGTAGGAGTAGTTGAAATGAAGGGGGGCCTTCCACATTACCTTTAAACTTCAAGTCATTTTCACCCAACACCCTGGTGTCTTTCTTATGTGCTGTCCACATCTCCACATCTCTTTCCAGCACCTCCTCTTCTTCTACTGGATAACTGTCATTATCTTTCTTCAACTGCCTCTAGGATGTCAATCCGACCGTAAAAATCAGCACAACACCAACACCAACAGTAGATGGTGCGGATATGAGTGCTGCTTTGGTGAACGAGTAGGCTTGGTATGGAGATAGTCGTCACTTATCTTTCTCTAATTATCTCTTCGCTACACACATCCTTACTATTGTCCACCCAATCAATCAATTATCCACCATTGAAATACAATCCCGGTACAGGAAATGGAGTAAACAGTTAAGCAACAAAACAAGTCCATACCGCACAACAATAACCCCTAGCTGGAGCCTGTACGCCTAGCAGACGAGCGGCAGATATCAGGATAAGTGGATAAGCGTGACTAGCTTTCTCCAATATCTCATCACTAATTCATTCTATTGTTTTTCATACTCATTTCTCAACCCTTGCCCAGCTAAAGTAAAATCCGCCACTAGATTACGATCTCAAATCAACGGGAATAGGGCAAGCAATTAAGCAACCAGATAAGCATACCCTAATGATAAAGCTCATCTTTCCACATAGCGTAATTGCATTGACTACGATTAGATTTTTCAATACTAGGACCAGGAGCTACGCTATCAACTATGACATTGCCCTCACTGTCAATTCTATAGGACATGTCCAACGATTCGAGAACTAGATGATAAATAGTGATGGTGGTGGGATTAAAGGACTCATCACCTTCACAGTTACCGACTTCTATTGACGTCGACGTATGTGGCCGGTTTCTCTGCACTGGTGATCGTATGTCCCATGCCAGGACTTGTTCAATCAACCCCTTCATTTCACTGGGTGAAGCATACAATGTACTCTTTTCCTGAAAATTTGCCATGTAATACTCAACAACATGATAGAACTTGAAGATAGAGCAGAAATGTTCGTCACAGTTAAAGAATAGACCATCAACTAACAACATCACTCGATTGTCACATACGGGCTAAGAGAGATAATATATGAAATCTTACAATGGGTTGAAAATATGGAAAGATTGTTTTCCAATTACCCATAATAAAACATGCGCCCACAACATTTTTCCAAGGTACGAGGGAGTTAAAAATTGCAGTGAGTTCCAGTTTAGCGGAAGGAGTAAGTTCTCTACAACGGAAATGTAATTCTTTTGAAAAAGCAGTACAAATTGTAATTAGAATAAAAAAACATTGGAGTGCTTGTTCAGGTTGTTTATAGGTAGCTTGTATAGTTGTATGGTTATCTAGTTCATGTACAGTTTAGTACATAAATAAAACACCTAGCCTCCTTTGGCTCGCTTGTTTAGTAACAAACATTACCTACTAGACGCCAATGGTTCAAACCTTGACCCCCTATAACCCTTTCTGTTCCAAAACTAGAACATCTCAGATTGCAACTGTTCTATCTTTTGATGACCTATAGTGTAATAACTATGCTTATTCAGTAAAGAAATAGTAGAGCAGCAAATGGTAGACAGTTAAATTTATGAAAAGGGTCTAGGTCATACCCATACAGAACATAGAGACCCCGCTTCATAAGCCTGAGAAGGTTTCATCGTAAATCCAATTGGTAACCGAAGGAGTAACTTCTTGGTTTAGATTAGTGAAATCCTCCTATTTTGTCAATATGAGGACACTCACATGTGTAATAATAGCTCTTAACACACATTTCTAGTTTGGCTAAGAGAGGCCGGAGAGGCAACTGTTTAGTTTCAGCAATACTCCTATTCCAAGTGAGAGTAATGGAGGGAGTAATTTTCATCAGAACGCTTCGGAGTTCGGACTGGTGACTTTTTCTTAATACAAAGGAAACTAATAGCATGTAGTAAAAGCAAAGTATCTAAATAAACATCTGGACATCAAAGGAGCACATACCACCAATTGCCAACATTTTTCAAGAGAATGGTGGAAGCCCTCGTCGAAGGTAACAGAAGCCACAGTTAGCGAACTGTCTGCCTATAAGATCAAGATACGATTAGAATCGCCTTTTTTTCTAAATCATGGCAGACATTATGAGCATAATCACAGATATTTGCAACTAGTAATTTATGACTATAATATTTGACATATTACCTCCAATGGTTCATTTGTATATAATAATAGGACGAAAGGAGGGAGGGGGATTATATAGGAGTAGAGCTGGCAAGTCTGACCCGACCCGAACCCGAGCAAACCCGACCCGACAGGACCCGAAAATATTGTGACCCGAAATCGACCCGTAACCCGACATGACCCGATTATCACAGACCCGAACCCAACCCAGACCCGACCCGACATTGACCCGACCCAATACTGTCCCGATTAAATTGATGACCCAACAATTATTAAGCTTAATTTTGATCAAAATGAAAGTGATTTTGTGTTAAGATTAATACGTTTGACCTAATAATGAAGTAATTAAACGAAATAATAGGTTAAAAACTAAATTTAATGGTTAAAAATTGTAATATTGCGATGAAGTAACCGGACCCGATAATGACCCGACCCAAACCCGACCCGACCCGATACATCATTTGACCCGAATGACCCGACCCGACCCCGACCCGAAAGGGTTGGCTGACTCGATATGACCCGACCCAAACCCGACCCGACTGACCCAATTGCCACCTCTATACAGGAGGACCCAGATCCGTAAGGTGGAAGCTAGATCCAGATCTGACCCAAATCTGCAGGGTCCAAAAATTTTAAGATTCATAGTCAGAGTCAGATCCGTTGGTATAGGGTCCAACGGATCCGACTGAATGGAATCTGTGAGATTTTAGCTGTTAACTTGGGAACATATTGGCATAAGGGGAATCTTGATGCTTTATACGCGTCAGGTCCCAACTTATATATTAGATGGTAGGGGCAGAAACATGCATATCCGTGGTACGTCATCAGCAATAAGATAACTCTAATGCCTTCAAAGAGGATCCAGTCCAATGTAGAAAGAGGTTGAACATACCCAATAACACATACATTGTTTCTAACTGACACATAATCGAAAATGAGATGAGACAATTTGGACTTTGACTCCATTCAGAATGATTGTGATAATTATTCATAGACTAATAGGGTTAAGCTCAAGAAATAGCACGGATAGATACATGTATCAATGTATGCATATCCAATTGTTCAAGACCATTCAGAAACACGTAATACTGAATAGTCTAGCATTACAGACACATCATTCAGGAAAATGGGTGAAATTGTGGAAAAACACATGACAGCTCATATACCCAGATATAATATGAGCAGATTTCGGTCAAAGTTGATCACAATATAAATGAGATGGAGGGAGTATAAAGTATTACCTTTACCCAGTCTGGCACAGCTGATTCATTAATGCTGTCACAGTAGGGAAGATAGGGCTTCACATCTAATACGGGCTATTGTTAAAGTTAGTACGGAAACTATAAACCATACTGAAAACCAAAAAGAATCGAAGAATCTCCGTAATATACCCCTAGGGTCCATCGACAGTGAATAAGATACTTACTGTTCCATCAACCAGATCAACACCAGAGAGTAAAATCATGTGCCCTTGCACAGCCTCAATCTGCAGTATGAAGATGAGTAGACTAAAATTAGCATGCTGAACTCCAGTCAACTGCTGCTCCGTAACAGGCAGGGAATCGGGATTCTAAGAGCTAATATGTAACTATAAAGGAGGACGCAATCTCTTCATTCCAATCAAGAAGTATGATTTACAAAAATAATATTTTCGGTAGCAAGTTTAAAAAAAAAAAAAAAATTGCCAGTAAATTCACATGGAATTTCTATCAATTATTACGATACTAGTTACCTTATGGGGCATAGTTTTCCAAATCGTTCACTACTATTCTCGGAACGTTTGATTTCTGAAGTATTTTCAGGGAACCTCACTCACACTTTCTCCGATTCTTTGAAAGTTTCCCATGCAAAATTGTTGGATCACAACGATGAAATCTCAGATATAACTATACCCATTTTCTTTTCTCTTTCATTCTAATCCTACTAGAGGCTAGACGAAATGAGCACTTTGGTCATTTTCACGAGAAGAAAAAAAGTAGCCAAATTAACATTACCGAAATACGGATTGAAGGTATAAGAACTAGAGGGTGCACATCAGTACATGTTGATGTTCATTTATTTTGCAGAGGAATAAAACTCTTTAATTAAAGAGTATCCTAGATCAATTCAATCACTAATAGCTAGATAAAAATGGAAGGATACATGCCTTAGCAACAGTTAGACCAATAGGACAGGGGCGATGAGGGGATCTTGTTGCAAATACTCCCTTCTTTTCACCTTTTAGTCTCGGCACTCTCACCTAATCATTAAAAAATATTTATCAAGGACAGAGGTAAAAGATAGTTACACGCATCAACATCAAACAAGATCTCCTTGCATCAAAAGAAGCACTTGGACTTTGCCCGGGCAGTGTACCGAAGATGAGACAGATGTACACCGCCTTACCCTTGTGGTTTGATCATAGGGAAGCTGTCTATGGAGTATGGACAACACAATAATTATAAAGGTCCAACAGTTTATAAGTTACTACAAAGGTAAAGAATAGCAGATCTTTGGCAGGTTAAAGCTCTTTAAAAAACAGCGTAAAATAAATGTGAACAGCACACACCTTTGCCTTGAGCTTTGATCTAGAAGGTTCTAACCATAACTTCTCTAAGTCGGTATTCAAATGGAATACATATATAATCCAAATATGAGAATACTCTTCAAGACCTTCTAGAGATGCTGGAGGAACCCTTGACGGATCAAAAATTAAACATGCTCTAGCAAGTGGTACAAGCAAAGGCTGTCTAGGTGTCCCGTTCCTGCATAATGTACAATAAGTATCTCAAGATTAGATAAGCTGAAAGTCGACGAAAATTCAGCTACACATAGAATCAGAACTTCAAGCATTGGTTTATGACTTAATTCCGGGTGTGATGTCAGTTGTTGTGCATACATGTGGCTGATGCTGCCTCAATATGTGCTCGTGATAGCCTTTAAATCCTTCAAACTCAAGCGAGAGAAACAGAGCAAGAAGGGAGAAAACACTGGACACCTAGGACTATTCAAAAATCATCAAACGTGGCAGATTGAGAGGTATATGTGAAAAGGTTTGAGGGTTTATGTATGACATATATGGCGAAAAGACTGCTTTGATGAAAACTTTACATTATTATAACTTGAATGATGTCATGGAATCAGCATATGACATATTTTTAGCTGCTAAGCCTATTTTGGAGTTTGTATTCCCAATCCATGAACCATATTATAGAAAGGGGTTTCTCATATTGACAACAAAAATCACTATGGCGAAAATGACAAAGCAAGAACGCAAGATGGTCTTTGCTTCAAACATTCAATATAAAAACATTTGGAGCGTATGTTCTAAGTTTTCCTCACTCAAACAAGCCAAAACTAGCATAAGCTTGTTGAGTTTTCCGTTGACTTGATTAATTTTGCGTCAAATGGGTAGGGGGTGTCACAAAGCCCAGCTGATTGACAAGTACCTGGTAGAGAAGCATGACTGGACAGTAGCAATAGGAACCATGGGATAAGAAGTTGGCTCCAAATTGTTGTCGGTCTTCTGTTGCAACGTCTTTCTCAAAGCCTAAGATAAGTGCCAGGAAAAGTCAGTAAAGCAGGCAAAAATTACATATACTGGCTCATCATTTCTTTGCAGTAACATCATTATGTAGATAGCATAGCAAATTAGACGTGAAATTGTAATGAAATGCAACCATAGTTTCTCTCTAACTGCTAACCGCTTATTTTTTAATAATTGTGAACCTTTCTGTCACCCTCTTATATTGGCAATAGAATGCAGAACTACTCACTCGAAGCTTTTAAAAACGAGAGAGAGCCCAACAATCAGATATTAAAGCTTTACAGCAGATTCGAATAAACCTATTCACAATCAATACAAGATAAAAAAAAAAAAGCAAAAAAAAAAGCATGAGTTCATCTAAAGCAAAACCAGGCACGGATGCATGTTGTAACATCGGGGGTCCCGGGATGCCAGAAAGTTAAACTGTATGTCTGCATAACATTTGCTCATTTTACTGGTAAAATAAATTCAAAGAGTGCGAATTTCATATTGAAAGAAAACCTTGTGATCCACCCGTCAGCAATACCCTAGTCATTTTACACATTAAGGAGTCGTTATGCGGTGCTCCCGGAGTACCACACTCAATACATACAAGTATCACGTTCGCCTAAACACATTATCATAATCACCCACACACAATATCATAACTCATAATCATATTAACCTGGACGCACCATCATATACACCTATTACAGAAATGTTAGCATTTAATAAACATAACAGGATTTAGTTGATGCCTATGCGAATATTTTAGCTCATTTTGGAGAATATCAACTCGACTGTACAAAAACCATATTCCAGGGAACAGCACCTAGCCATTCAAGCCTCTAGGTATTGATTTTACGCACACCTTAAGCACATGTTCAATCATACACTATACAATTCTCAGCACAGCTTTTAGGAAAAAAATGTCGAGTCAATTGGTAATTGGTAATCAAATCATCTAGAAAACAATGCAACCCCAACCCTCCATATTGAGTTTTACTTTTACACCAAGTCCAGGAAACCCGTTCAATAGCCAAAAGATTAAGATAGGTGTCAATTCACTCAACCAACAAGGTCTTTAGATCCCGTACCTACGGAAACGGTTTGAAACTCCAAATCATTCATCCACTTTGGATCCCCAAATAACAGCCTAAAAATCAATAAAGCTGATATCTTTATACAGTACTTGGCAATTGCTATCCTTAACATAATTTCTCAATAAAAACAGCAAAAATATAAGATATTGACACGAAAATCATCATGTAATCAACTAAATAATGAGCGAAAGAAGAACCTGTTGAGCTCGAATGCGACCTTGTCTTTCAGCAGCACATTTGTTGATAGAACCCTTGAGAGATGTCTCCAACTCCCTTAACTTTGATTCCACTTCCCTCAACTTTTTACCCACTAACCAAAAAACTGCAATCAAAACTACCCATTTGAAAAATAACATATACAGTAGTAGATAGTAGTAATTGAATGAATGCAAAATTAAAAAACAGATGGATGCTGAGTGAAGTGGGCATTGTAGAGAAAAAAGGAGTACCAGAAATGGTTGCAATGGCGAAGGTGATGGCGATGGGGAACCATTTTGAAGATGCTATGCAAGTTACCATTTGCTACTCCTACTCTGCTGAAAGTTTAGGGCTTTAGGACACGGTGTTTATACCTTGTCACTAGACCTGTCAACGGGTCGGTCGGGTCGGGTCCCGGGTCGGGTCAGAATATGGGTCGGGTTGAATACGGGTCGGGTCATAGGGTCACGGGTGAGGTTAGGGTCAGAATACGGGTCAAGAAATAATTTCTAACGTCTTTTTTAATCTATTTTTTTAATTAAAAAAATAATTTTTAAAAACGTAAAACATATTTAAATTTAATATTTTAATCATATTCAACGTTTACATTAATTATTTCAACGTTTACATTAATTATATTGACATAATTTTTAAATTAAAGTTTTTTTAATAATTATTTTATCATTAAGTATTGTAAAAGTTATATAAAATTGACTTTTTAGTTATGTTTGTAATTTTTAATAATAAAAAAACAATTTTTTAACAATTTTTTTCAAATATAATATATAAATATTAATATTTTAATAAAAATCTTGATTTATCTTTGACCCAACGGGTCGGCCCGTTAGGGTCGGGTCTCGACCCTAAAATAACGGGTCATTTTGGGTTCGGGTCAAAAGGGTCACGGGTCGTAAAAACCGGGTTTGTAACCCTAAAAAAAGGGTGGGGCGGGTCGGGTTTTGGGTCGGGTCGAGTTTTGACAGGTCTACTTGTCACAAGACCCCCTTTTGTTTGTGTGTGGGTTGAGAAAAATAACCCCGAAAGTAAAAGACAAACTAATCGTGAATTCCTTTTAGTTTGAATTTTTCATTTGCAAGAGTCGGGAATCCTCGATCATGTAACAAGTTTAGTCCGTTATAGGTTAATTAAACTATGGGTTATATTGCGGGTCTCTCTCCTCTCTCTAAAAAAACCCTAGCCTCCTTCAATCAAATATGGGGCTTCCATCGACAATTGATCGGTGATAAGCCCCCAAATAGCTTTATTTATCAATTTTTAGTATGAATATTTATGAATTAATCAATAAAAGTCTCCCTTTTGGTGAGATCCGCTTGTCCGTCTCTGTTTTCGGAGTTTTTTCAGTCTTTGTCTTTCTAGGTTTCAGTTCTATTGGAAATATAGATAAGAGCGTCTTGGTCGTTCCTTATATGGTGAAGATGCGGAAGATTAGTTTCGTAATGGATCGTTATATGGTATTACAAATGTTGTTTGTTTGTTGGTTGCACTCAACTTGGTCAGATGAAATCGTTTCTCGTCAATGCTCAAGATTTTATGATCCTCTTGTGAAAAGCTGTTTGCGGCGATATGATAGAGGACGTGCATTGGAGCAATTCAAGTTCACAGATCTTTCTTTGAACGAGATTTTATTTTATTTGGTTTTAACCGATTTGTATCCGGTCAAATTTGACACATGTTGTAGATGTCGTATGACTATTTATAATGAATTGATCCTTTCTTTAAAAAAAAAAAAAAAACTAAGGGTTATACTCTTTCAAGTACATGATTTACTCAATCAATCTTGTATATAAAGGACCATTTTGGCACTCCCATTTCAATACCTTTTTTTTCAATTTTTCACTCAATTAATCTTTTCAATTTCAACCAGCATCCCCACCGGGGTCCACCGCTCTCTCCGACAGACTCACCTCTTACCGTCTGCCAGATCCGCCCTCGTCACCTTCCTCCTAGACCTGTCATCTTTCAATTCTCCATGGACCTTGGTTTGCCCCACCCACAGAGATCTGTATTTTCCTCAATGAGACACATGCACCACCTTCGCCTCCATGTCCTGTCCGACTACACCGACGACTGCCCTCTCCCTCACTGCCACCACCCTATCATCCTCAGCCACTTATAACCTTAATTTTGGTGAACCCTGATTTCCTCAATTCCTAATTCAATTAACGTCTATTTTACTTGAAACAAACAAAATTAATTGTTAGTTATTAAAGTTAGGACAATTACTTGATCAATTTGAGAATTTAGATTCATAATTTAATAACTTTATGAAAACTGATTAATTTTGAGAGGAAGGGGAATTTGCTTTTTGGTTTTTATTTAGAAGAAGGGTAAGGTAAGGAAATATTACGACAAAAAAGTTCATAAAAGAGTAAATTCGTAAATATTGTGTGTTCATTGTGCATATGTGATCGTGATGGATGTTTGACGTTGTTCGTGGGATCATACTAGTGATATGTAGTTGTTGAGGAGACGTAAGACGGGCGGGAGACCGTCTTATGGTTGGGGTCGCCTCTTGGAGCTTCCCACTCCAAGAGGGACGTGCACGTTTATGACTTGAGTACGGAGAGGCTCGTGTGGTGTCACGATGCCTGGCAGGGTCGGTTAGCGCCCAGGCTCGGTACCACGGGTGTGTCCTGAGTACCTGTTTTTACGGATCGCGGTCCGGCTGTTTGGTGGGCGGCGCTGTGGTGCTGTCACCGGGTTGTTGGTACCGTGGGTGTGTCCCTGGTACCGGTGAGATAATTGCGAAGTAGTGACTCGTATATTCGGTTGATGCAATGCATATCATATTCATGTTTACACATCGTGTCTAGGGTATTTGTAGTATCGAAACTGACTTGTGTTGGTTGTGTTTATTTGTCACCTATTTCTGGAGTGGCCTGTGTTGATCCATATGAAATTTTCGATCATATGGGTAGCAGTTTGAGTACAAGTTTGCTTTTGGTATCTCGCGGGAGACGGTACGAACTTCAGACTTTTGGAGTCGAGTTGAATAGATAGATGATAGACGATATAGATGGTAATCGAGTAGTATAATGTATAATTCACATTTATTATTATTATTCATTTATTGATATGTAATTCACTAAACACGTTATTTATCTAAATGTTTCTTAATTGTAATTCCGATTTCATTACCTCGAAAAACCGAAATGGTGGTATCTCCCGATTACCTTGGCTGGTAAGAAGGGGGTGTTACAGAACGATACAATATCCACTGAGAGATTTGTAGCTGTAAGCACAAGAAGCCCAGATTGCATCACTATACGCTTGTAGAGTTAAGGATGGATGAAGAGGCTGAGTAGAATAAGCCAACATTAACAGTCCCTTAAAGGTATTTAATTAGATGTTGTGTAGGTTGATAATGAAGTTCTTTAGGCTGGGTCAAAAATTGGCTAAGATGTTGAACACTGTATGCAATGTCATGTCTTGTAAGGCTTAGCTACAGAAGTCTACCCACCAACCTCCTGTAAATATCAGGATCAGGTAAGACATCACCTTAGCTTGATCAATGGATAACTTCAACCCTTTCTGTATAGGAAAAGATACAGCTTTGCAGTCCTTAAAACCAGCATCCTTTATGATGTCTAATACATACTTTCTCTGGTTTAACATTATCCCAGAATTATTTCTACCAATTTCTAGACCTAAAAAATATCTCATTTCACCCAAATCTTTAACAGTGAACTTCTGATGCAATTGTTTTTTTAGATCAGTTATAGCATTCAAATCATCACGAGTGAGCAGGATGGCATCCACATAAACCAAGCCTATGACAAGTTGATTAATACAAGAGTCTTGCTTGGTAAACAAAGAATAGTTCTACTTTGACTGTGCATAGCCAAGATTAACCAAAAACTTCGTCAATTATATGTTCCATTGCCTAGATGCTTGTTTGAGTCTATATAGGAATCAAACAAGCTTACAAACCACCTGGCCTTTCTTTGCCTTAGTATACCCCAAAGGTGGGTTCATTTAGACTTCTTCGTCTCTGAACCCATGCAGGAAATCACTGTTAACATCTAATTGAAAAAGTGGTCAACTTCTTATTGAAGCACCCAACAATGTCCTAACAGTAGTGAACTTTGCAACAAGGGAGAATATGCTCATTTTTATTAGTTTATAATGTCAACCATAAAATATGCTTATTATTTTATTAGGTTTCACCATACCATTATAGTCGAACTTAATCATTTATTTATTTTTAATGTTATGCTAATTTTTTTATTTGTAACTAAACTATTTTTATCAGAAATATTCCATGGTTCCCCTTAATTTTGTCAAGTTTCCCAAGGTACCCATGCTTTTAAGAATATGCACACGATACTTTTGAAGTTCCGATTTTGTGTCCATGATACCCCTTAACGTAACAGCTGTTAAGTGGACGTTGTGGACGTTAAATTTAGATGACGTGGTGATAATTAGTCATGTATATAATAATGTATAAAATATAGGGATACTATGAGAAATATTCACACCTTTATTTTCTAACAAATAATGTATATTAACATGATTTTCCCCTCCACAATAAATCCATGACTATAACTAAACTATTTTATTAATTATATTATAATGATAAAATATATTTCAAAAGTCATTTATTTATTTTTCATATCCAAATACACTAATTATATCTTATTATCAACAATATAGTAGTAAAAACTACAAAATTTATACTCAAATGAAAATATTTTTCGATACAAATCCAAATATGTAAGTTTTGAAATGTTTTGCATTCTATTTTTTTGTGAGATTGATAATCAAATAACTCTTTTATGTAAATAATATTTATGTATTTAAATATTTCATAATATCTTTTTGCAAGATCTTACAAAATACTTTCCTAAAATGGAAAAACATCATGTGAATGCTCTAATATCAATCGAGAAGCCTATTTCTTTGTATAAATACTAGTTTGACATCCGTGCGTTGCAACGGGGTAATTAACTTAGTTATAATGCTACATTTTATGTCTAATTATTTGTTTACATATGATTAAAATCTCATTTTAAAAAGATAACACTTTGTTAATGAAAAAAAGGTTGTTAGGCTTAATATATATTTGTATGTTATTGTTGTAAGTGACGCGTATAGTTAATATAAACTCTTATAAGAGCTCTCTAAGACAATATTTGAGAGACTCCAAAGATTTTGGATTGATACCAAGTTTGATGATACTTTTATTTATAATCATGGGGTCACCCCACCTTATGATAATCTTTTGATTTTGGACAATTCAACTATTTATACGTATTATATTCATCATACCTACATTATTTTTCAATGTGGGACAAATTTATTAACTAAAAATTACACAATTTTCAATATGAATAAATTATATGAAATCTCTAGTTTGATGGTAGCATTTTTTTTACCACAAATCTAATGATATTATTTTCATAATTTTTTTTTAAATAAACATATTATAATATCAT
The DNA here is from genome assembly GCA_009801015.1 of Silene noctiflora. Taxonomy (NCBI): domain Eukaryota; kingdom Viridiplantae; phylum Streptophyta; class Magnoliopsida; order Caryophyllales; family Caryophyllaceae; genus Silene; species Silene noctiflora. Next base: position 32,302 of record VHZZ01017959.1, read on the forward strand.
TAATATATAATCGCCTCTATAAATATTTACGTGCTTAATATTTGTATGTTGTCAATGATGACTCTTATTTATAATGATGAGATCACCCCACCTTATGATAATCTTCTTATATGAGACAATTCACCCCACCTTATGATACTTGAGAGACTCAAAAGATTTTGTGATACCTAAGTTTCAATGATGACTCTTATTTATAATCATGGGATCACCCCACCTTATGATAATCTTCGGATGTGGGACAATTCATCTCACCTTATGATACTTGAGAGACTCAAAAGATTTTGTGTTGATGCCTAAGTTTCAATAATAGCTCTTATTTATAATCATGGGATCACCCACCTTATGATAATTTTCTGATGTGAGACAATTCACATCATGTCAAAGTTTCTGATGTGAGATAATTCATCTTATGATATTATTCTAATTTTTCAATGTGGGACAAATAATATACTGAGAAGTATGCCATATTTTCGTACCTAATTCGACATCCAACCCGATTTGATAATGAACAAATACTATACTATCTATTAATATCCGTAAGTTTTTTTATCATAATTAAAATATGTGCAAATGATATAAAATTTATACTCTAATGATAACATTTTTTCACCACGAATCTAATTATCTAATTCTCATAATTTTTTTATGGTACTTTTTTGCCAAATGAAATGTATAAGTTTTTGTATAAATAAAACTTATAATCATCGACGCTTGAATATAATATAGAAAATTATATCATATTGTGGGGATAATGATACAAACTCTTAAAGCTCTCTAAGAGAATAATTTAGAGACTTAAAAGATTTTGAGTTGATACCTAAGTTCTAATGATGTCTTCTATTTATATAATCATAGAATTAGCTCATCTTATGCTAATTTTTCGATGTGGGACAATTCTTCTATTTATATGTAATTTATTCACCACACCTGCATTATTTTTCAATGTGGGACAAACATACTAAGAAATACAACATCTTTTTCGCACCTAGTTCCACATCGCCCAAATTGCAAATACGAGCAATTGCTACTTTAATATATGTAATAGTTATATATCATCTATTAAAATTCATACATTTTTTTTCTATTTTTTATCATAATTAAAATATGTGCAAATAATATGAAATTTATACTCTAATGATAGCTTTTTTTAACCACCAATATAATCTAATTATATTATTTTCGTAATTTTTTTACGAAATTTTTTTGTCAAATGAAATGTAAATTTTTTTATATAAAAATTATAAATATTGAATATAATATAGGAAATATATATTGTATTCTAATTATAATAATAGATAAAATATTATTTAGGATACATTCCTAAATTAATTAATTATTAATTAATTTTTAATAATACAAACTCTTAAGAGTCCTCTAAGACAATACTTAAAGAGACTTAAAATATTTTTGTTTGATACCCAAGCTTCCACTACGAGATGATCACAAGTAGCTCTAAAGATTTCAAACATTTTCAAGTTACCATGAAAGAATAAATAACACACAAGCCAAAAGGAAACATTTTCGTGCAATAACACAAGGCAAAAGAACACATTTTTTGGGAAGTAAAAGCTTAGAGAGAAATCAATGTGAAAAGTGTAATTACAAAAGTTCAAAGAAGAAGGAACTGGAGTTGAAATAAAGAACAATTAGAGAGTAACAATAGATAAAATAGACAGGGGACAAAGATAAAAAGAAACTTTTGGTCTGAAGGCTCAAATAGAAGAGGTATGGTTAACACGTGCAAGGATTACAAGAATAGACGACTCCAAAAACTAGTTTATCTACCCGAAGACGATACCTTAAGATTTAATAAATAAAGTAGATAAACAGGGTCTTACAATTCTCGTACAATCATCACTTATGGTAACCACGTCTCGTAACATCCTTTCGTCATATCTCCATAATTAGCTTAGGACCATCAAATCTCCATATAATTGCTCATTTAAAATCACTATATTCCTCAAATCATCAACTCTCAAGACCTTCATAAACTCTCGTGACCATAGACTCTCAAATCCTTCCACTCTCAAGAACTCCATCTAATCACACTTAATGAATCAATTCATAGCAAACTCTATACCCTCAAAAGATGAACATCACG
>VHZZ01017961.1:21079-38591 GCA_009801015.1 Silene noctiflora
AATAAATGGAAGTAAGTTTTTGCCAAAACCCAGATTGATTCTAATTTTTCCCCCTTTCGGAAATCAAACATCACTGAAGAGTGAAGGGGTATATTATTATTATTATTATTATTATTATTATTATTATTATTATTATTATTATTATTATTATTATTATCAGTGCCATGTCAGCAGCCCGTCACCTATTACTTGATATAGCAGGTCAATTGTAGACGGTTCTATTTTAAGAAGAGGGTATATAAAATTGGGTTTATTTTAAGTTAAAACATAGTTCAAATTATTTTAAGAAGACGAGTAATAGTTTGGAGTATTCATATGAATTAACCCTATATTTTATAATATCTAGAGTAGGTGGGTATACATACACTAGCTAAGACCTCCCTTTCCCTTGTACTACTAATCCACACTCCCCGATGGGCCATCGATCCATTTTTTTTTTCCTTTTTTAACTTTCGACTTACAACTCAACCCATTATTAATATTTAATAAAATACATTTTTATTTTGTTGACTCTAACCTTTGATCATGTTGACTTTGACTAAAAATACGTAGTATTACATATTGTCTTGGGTTTTTGTGTGTAGTTGGGAGGCAGGAGCAAGGTGTTTTCCATGGTCGAGGTTCTTATCTCGGGTTTAGTCGGTCAAGGTAAAGGTCAATACAATAGTTCTTGGTGACTATAACATGTTCGAGATACACCAAAGATCAGAGGAGAAGGGGGCAGTTGGGTCGCTTAGATAAGCTAAGGAGGAGGTGAGAAGAGGGACTTTATAAATGATTATGAGAGATAAAAATAGTCGTGGTATGTTTTAAAAAAAAATTATCTGTACAAACACGCCATTGACATCGACATGTTTCTCTGAATAGACACGCCACTGACAGTGGCGTGTTTTGCTTGACTAGGAACTTTTGGGTATGTTTTTCCAGACACTGTACTAGTGGCGTGTTTACTCCATGTTTTAGGTTTTAAAACATGAGCTTACGTGAACACCACTTTGATAAATAGTTTCAAACCAACTAAAACGATAAATATTTTATTTTTCGATTTTCTCATGTGTAACCCTCAACTATTTCTAGGGGTGGGCACCGGTCCAAAACCGGACCGGACTAGATTAAAATATATTTTCAAGGAAAAAAAACAAAAAAAAAAAAACACCGGTCTTTCTGGTCCAATCTGGTTCGGACCGAAAAAAGCTGGTCCCGGACCAGAAACCGGAATCTTAGAAAATGGTGGGCCGGAGTCCGGACCAGATTTTTTAATTTCGGTTCCGGTCCGGACCGGATTTTGCCCACCTCTAACTATTTCATTTCTCACTTATACCCCTCTTTTTTGGAAAAAAATAAATTACAAACTTTGACTACCCATAACTCTTGGCTACGAGAGAAGGAAATATTAATTTCTATTCCCAATCCAAAGATCTCGTAAAAACGGTCAATTTGAAAAAAAAAAAATTACCGTTTTCTAAAGTCGTATTCAAGAATTATGGCTAGTCAAAGTCGAAAAAAATTGATATAAATGTAAAAATAAAATAGTTAAGGATTCATATAATAAATCCCTTTTATTTAACACTGATCAATCTATAATCTATAATTTATAAATCTATCTATAAATATTATAAAAAGACAAGCAAAAGTATCACATTTCACCCTTTAACTATTAAAGAGTAATTTATCAAGCCACATCATCATTCCTAATTTTGAAAAGGAAAAAGAAAACTAAAATTAAATGCAAATAAATAGCATAATAAATATTAAACTTTAGCCTATTTAATTTTCAAATATAAACAACAATCAAAATTTAAAATACATAGTAAATTTTCATTTATATGTTTATTGTTAGAATAAGATAAAGACAAATAAAAATTACATCATTCTAATTTTACGCAGTTATAAGAAACTAATGATTTTTTGTAAATATTAAATGGAAATTAATGATAGCAAAATAAACAATAAACTTTGTCGTTTTAATTTTTGATATATAATAAACTAAAATTCAAAATCAATATCCACACAAAATTTTAAATTTCATGTTAATTTCAGGTTAATTGTTATAATATGGAACCACCTTTATAATTTTTGCACACTATTCACGTGGAAATCAATTGCAAATTTCTCCATTCAACTCCACTTACCAATTTCATTGCACACTATTCACAATTAAATATTTAATTGCAAATTTCTCTCAAATACATAAGTGGAAATATATTCATGTGAGATCTTTTTTTAATTCATCTTTACGAGTACATTAAAAATATCTAACTTTTATAATTTTTGCAAATACATAGCTAACCACGTAAAACACGCGTTGACAAACGTAAAAAACAAAGTGGTAGAGTGAAGTTAAATGGAGGAAGTAAAAGGTAGAACAAAATAGTGTACTCGGTAGACCCGTAGTAAATAAATTTGTCATTTAACCGTACTCCCTTCCGTAGTTGATATTCTCCCTTAACCCGGCCGTGTACCGCCGTAGCGATGTCCGAGATTAAAGAGAGCAAGCTTAAGACTGGAATTGAGACTCGATTATGCTGTCTTTGCAAATCAACTAGACCTTCTCTCAAACGCCCTAAAACCCTTCAACAGGTTACTTTCCCTTTTTTTACTCTTCTAATCTTTTCAATTTCCATTCTTTTATGCGATTTTACTTTGAATTATTTTTTTTTGGTGTCAACCGGGTTGTCCACCGTCGTCACCAATGTATAATACCCTCGCCGTGGGTGCTCTCACCAAGAGCTAAACGGCTGGCCAAAGTGTTTACTCCATTCGCATGGGCAGGGATCGAAACTTTGAAATAGTGTTAGGGAAGGAGGTTGTGAGACGTCATAAACAAGAATAACTGATTTATTAATCAGTAGCTTACGGAAATAAAATGAATGGACGGAGTATATGTTAAGTGATTGCTTAATATTGTGCTGAGTATTTATTTATTATGTATTGTTTTGGGTGAAAGATATGCAAGGAATGTTTCTACGCGGTCTTCGAAGATGAGATTCATAATGTGATAGTAGAGAATCAGTTGTTCAGGCCAGGGGAGCGTGTTGCCATTGGTGCTTCCGGTGGTAAAGGTATACTCTTCTGTTTTTCGCTTACATTCTCGTCTTCATAATGTCAAAATCAGACTTGCTTGAAGGTAGCTGCCACAACTTTGTATCCAACTGTCGGTTTTGGCTTAAAATGTAGTGTCGCACTGTAGAGACTAGCCACTGTTATGTAAGGAAGAGTTGCACGTTAGTTAAAACAGAATGTTTTTTTTTTCTATTTAATAACTTCTGTTTAACACCGCTTCTCCCTATGCCCGAGGATGTAGAGCTAATTCCCAACCTTTTGTACTAGCCTGTTTCATGGTTACTGAATTCGCTATGAATATGTCCTTACCAATTCGCGATTCGCTCTTATAGAATGTGTGTTATATGTATTTTCAGTAAGCAATATAATAGAATTCGCTTTTAACAATTCGCGATTCGTAGGGCACCGAGCGAATTCAGTAACCATGGCCTGTTTTCTGTATTGGTATTGACACGGAATTAACTGCCGGATACCGTGATGTTATTTATATACTCCTATAGTCCTATGTTGCTTTCTGTGTGACACGAGACGCCGTGATTTCTGGCACTTGTTGAAAACCTGCCGTGGTAAAGGAAATTAGTAATCATTGACACTTATTTATTCTGAATACTGGCACTGGCTGGAGCTGCTTATAACAATAGTGGTTTTTTTTTAAATTTCAGACTCTACCGTTCTTGCCTATGTGTTGTCAGAGTTGAATCGCCGACACAACTATAACTTGGATCTATTTCTGCTATCCATAGATGAAGGCATCACAGGTTACCGCGATGATTCACTTGAAACTGTGAAAAGGAATGAAATTCAGGTTAGTTGGCGATACCATTCTCAGTGATCTGGTGTCTCAGCGTTTAAACTTTTAGCCTGGCTACTGTTCGTTGCTGATTTACATATTGACTATGTTGCTTATTAGGAGATTAGTGGCTTATGGTGTATACTACTAAACAGCCATTTGTAACGAAAAGATCCGATCCAGGTCCTATTTCATATCACTATTCCACTTTAATCAGCCATGTGTATCGAAAAGATCGAGCTCCTATTTCATATCACCATTCCACTTTATAGCTTAACCCTTTAAGTTTTCTGCAACGTTACTTGGTGCATAAATGGCTCCGGCCTGTGTAACGCCCGGTATAACACAGGGAGTACAAAAACAAAAACATTACCTTTATTTAACACAGCGGAAGTTTACAAAATTAGAGGACAAATTTTACAAAGCATTACCGCTGTGTAGCCTGTTTCATTTACATGAAATACAAGGCTACGCTAAAAGTTACTAAATTTGTTGTTCGTAACTGACAATAATTATTTTACATTATTTATCTACATCATTGTCTTTAATACATTATTTGTCTACATCATTGTCTCATAATAGTTACACATTCTCATGATTGTTCACCACCACATGCATCTTTCTGGGCCGATCCTTCCCTAGTACAAGATCAATATCAAAATCTTGTAAGTTAAACTGAACAAGATGAACTAGGAAATTATTTTTCTGATATGACTGTTTGATCTTGAGATCGATAGACCGCAAAGACTAGAAATTGTGATGAATTGGGGTGGTGGAGAATGTCACTTAGGATTCTAGTAAAATCAATACAAAATGAAAATAGAAATGGTTAAAGAAGAAGGTGGAAGTATGTCTTCGCATTCGACAAATCTTTTCTGGATTTTTACATAAGAGTGGGATTAGGCTCGTATAGCAACAAAGGAACAAAATCAAGAAAGCAAAATTTAGTGAAGTACCCTCCTTTTATGTCTAATGTGTATCAATACCCATTCCTTGAAATGGTCCTTGTTTTGAAGGATCACATTTGCCTCATGGATTAGAGTAGAGAAGCGAGTCCTATGATGGAAAAAAAAAAGATGTCTTTTGAGGTTGCAGACTGGTAATCGAGCACATCAAAACGGGAGTGTTTCATAATCTCACAAATAAGTTGAGGATATACCATATCCTTAACCCTATAAGTTGCAGTCCATATAAATTTTTTAGTGTCAGACTTGCAATCCCAAATCCAACAAGGTTGTAGCATACTGCATACCCTTACTGTTGAAATCGCCCTTAACCATCTTAATATAAAATGAACATGCACCAAAGCTGTATAGTCTAGGTTAAATGCGGTGAATATATATGTTACCATCTTAACTCCACCAAGGTCATAAATGTTAACTGGAAAATTTGGTTTCTTGTGATTAACAATGTCATTACCAGTACCCCCATACACAAGTGAAACCACGACAATAACTGTTATACACCTGTCCTCAGTAGAGCTTCAGCCTTCAGTATCAGTATCAGTATCACTATCTGCTATATGTCCTTGCCAAAAAACTGTCATCATCATCTGTTAAGCTTAAAAAGACATTGTCCGTAAGCACCAAACCGGAATCAAAGATCCTCACCTGATCCACTATTTCTGTAGGACATCCATTACCGACACAATTAAGTTACTAAGCAAGCCCTCATCAAAATCTTCACTTATTACTTCACTATTTCTGCCAACATTATCAAATTCTACCTTCTCAAAGTCACCCTTATCATCAAGGTTAGGAATCAAGTGGAATTTTCTAGGAAGTAAGAACAACTTCTTAATAAACCAATTATCTAGCACCACTATGGACATTTGACCCACATGAAATGCACAGCCACCCGGATCAAAAACCTAGGTAAGGAACCCAAAATTCACGTTTCTCCTACAAGCAGTGTATTTAGGCCATAGTCCTAGAGGGTCGAACAATTCCTGATTACATTCATCACTAGTATCTTCCTCATCCCTAAAATCACCCTTGTCCTCAAGGGTGAGATTGTTAACAAGCACTAATGTGGTCATTCTAACACCCAGCTCAAAAACGTGGCAATTAACATTTTCAGACACTAGACATTAAGAGTATTGTGACAACTCTGTCAGGCATTACCTAATTTGAGTCTACACTAACAATCATCTTGTACAATATGTGGAGTTTGAGCAATTTGGAAAGTGTTTTCAGATTGAAGAATTTCATCAAATAGTTGGGTCTCTGGCTTTTTTACATCCATCTTTTGGAAAATTATTATTCACATGACTTGGGTTCCGCACACAGGTTCACGGGTTAGAAAATCCACTATTGTTCATATGCTGCGTTGTACCCAGTTCATATGTTTGCTTCACTGGACAATATTGGTTATAATTTAACATAAAATCCAGAATTTAGAACCCAAGTGATCATTAAAAGCAAATATGCAGTGAGATCCTGTTTTATTATATGCATTTTTGCCTTTTTGGCCATTGCAACATTTGAAATATTTGACTTTGATTTTTTTTTAAATTTAGTTTTGATGAGTTATTGTCTTTTTTGGAGATTCACTCTTTTTTCATTTTGTGATGTATAGACAAGTTAAGTAATAATGCTCTTGACTGATCGTGATTGCTTTACTATGTTCCGTTGCATGATATCATAATATGTTTCTTTGTTTTCTTCTTAAAATCACAGTATGGGCTTCCGTTGAAGGTTGTTTCGTACAAAGATTTGTATGGGTGGACAATGGATGAGATAGTGAAGATGATAGGGTTAAAGAACAACTGTACGTTTTGTGGAGTATTCAGACGTCAGGTTTGGTTTGTTTTTCTTCAACATCATCAGCTTTATTTTGTAACCTGCGTTGTACACTGGTTGTGAAACCTACTTTAAATATTTAGACATCTATGTAGCTTCATTTTTCATTGTCTGAGATCTATACTTGCAATTTATTTACTTGCGTGCCCTAATGTGTTTTTTTTCTTCTCTAGGCCCTTGATCGAGGTGCTGCAATGCTGAAAGTAGACAAGCTTGTGACTGGGCATAATGCAGATGATATTGCCGAAACAGTGCTGTTGAACATATTACGTGGTGATATTGCCAGGTATTCCACTATTCACTGTTCTTGCATTATTCTTATTGATGATCCGATCAATCCCTTAACAACTCTATGAGTCTAAGTTAGGATTTTTACGCTGTGTGCTGCTTTTTTATTTTAAGCAAATTTCATTTTTATGTGTGACTATATTTTTCGATTTCTCATTTTCCGTCCTGTTTAACTGACTGAATCTGGTGGCTTTTACTCTGAAGGTTGAGTAGATGCACACCAATAACCACTGGGGAAGATGGACCAATTCCGAGATGCAAGCCATTCAAGTACACATATGAGAAGGAGATTGTTATATATCCTTTACATTAAAGGCCTTGTCAATTTGTTTTCTTTGATTTAAACTACGGCATGGGTTTTCCACTTAAATGTTGACAATGATATATTAAGTTTTCAATGCGGAACCTTAACTGACCTACTTACGTATGCTTATTTCAAGAAGCTTGATTACTTTTCTACCGAATGTAAGTATCAACTGCATTTATGCGGGCTGTGAAATGTATTTTGTGAGTTTTGACCTGTCAAAAAATTGGTAGTTGTGACTTCATTTTTGTTATGACTTTCAGTTCTGTGTTTGTTTAAATAGAATTGACCTTTTATATGAGTAATTCACTATGTGGCAGAATTCCTGCACTGATAAATGATAATCATGGCTTCTATTGTATTTATTGCAGGCATTTACTCTCCAAATGCGTATCGTGGTTTCGCTAGGGAGTTTATCAAGGATTTAGAGAGAATAAGGTCTTTCTTTGTGGAGTCTATTTTCTACTTTGGTCATTTTTTTATGCCTGAGATCTATACCTGTGTACTTATATGTTACAGCATAACACTCTGTTTTTTGCCTCTCAGACCTCGAGCCATACTTGACATTATAAAATCAGGGGAAAACTTCAGGATTTCCACTTCTACCAAAATGCCAGAGCAGGGGACCTGTGAGCGTTGTGGCTATATATCAAGCCAGGTGATGTTATCTTTATTCTTTAATTTTTTGATAAAACTGTCGATACATGTTGCTGCTGGAGCTTTCCCAGTGGTATGAGCCACTAGTCGCACCTTGGTTTTTGGAATCTAGAAGAGTAAAAGGTTCAGCTATGTAATAGTTTATTTTAAGTTATTGCCTTCACCTGAATCAATTCTCGAGAATGTTCCATTCTTTCTCTTGGTCTGAGACTGATGTTGGTCTCAGCCAGTCACATTCTTGTATGCCATCACTATCTTATCACCTTGACATCCTTAGTTCTCTGAGCTCCTATCTTCCAGAATTTTTGTTTGGTTTCGTGGTAGAGATAGATGGAAAGAGGAACGATGAAAGAGCAATTATAGAAAAGGTGGACAAATAAATATGTGGAGTTACGGACTTGCCGACAGAAAAAAAATCAAAAATCAAATGTAACATTTTGAGGAAAAAAATCAGTTAATGCAACAAATGAAGACAGATACATTAACATTCCATACTTGCTCCAATACCTAATAGACCCTTTCTTAGTATTGTTTTCAGTTACCTTTATGTATATGTTTTTGGCCATTCCCTACTCGGAAACGTATCACTGTCCCCATGATCCCTTCCTTCATGCTTTCTAGTCTTACCTCACTTTGTCTCTGTCTCACGTTGTAAATAACCTGAAACAGTCTGTTGGAAGAAATTATTAAGCATCAATGATCCTGATTCTCTGAAACAATCTACCGAAACCTTGAGAGGGTAAAAAGTTTTTGTTGGAATTACAACCTTGAGTGGTCGTCAAATACGGGCGTGAGTATAGCAGAATGATCCGCTAGCGAGAGGCTATGGCTGTCTTCTTCTTCACCCCGTCTTTCCTTATATGTTGGGGATAGAGTGCATGCTTCGAGAAAGAAGGATATTGTCAAGTTTGATTTAAGTCTTCCACAATGAAATCAGAAAAGTAAAAGAGCTTTGCTTTGCACCATGGTAGTGAAAGGCTTTACAATCAGACATTTTGTTCTTTAGTGAAGACGAAGAATCTGGAGTCTGGACTCCATGATTTGTGTGCATAAGCTTCTCCCCTTATGTCAAAGGGCAAGGACGTCAATATAAGAAGCAAGCCATGAATCTCCCTCATCCTATCTTCGATATATATGACTTCTTTTCCCTCACCTAAATCCCTGTTCGAAACTTTTTGTATTACCAGACAGTTACCTTGGCATATGCCATTGCATTTATCTTATGCACACGAGAGTGAGAGACAGTTCAAAACTTGGTGCCATATAACTTCCTAGGACCGATTGGCGGTTATTACGAAAATAATTCAACAATAATAATCTAATCTTTACTCCTTGTTCAAAAAATGATCCACTCGTTGCTCTATGTGCCGAGAAATATTTCAACTAAAATATGCTGTAGAAACAACCACGCTAACAACTCTGGGGAAAAATCCCCTCATACGGAAGTCTGGATTTTGGAACCTTGGGAGTACTTTTTATGAATAAATTGTAAAAGTTATATTATTTTTGAGTACTGAAAAGTTGGATTACTTTCGTAAGGCACTAAGGCCAACTAAAGGTGACATATTTTCGGTCAATTTTTCCTTTATACGGACTAGTAGTTATGTATATCTAAATGTTGTATCTTGACACGATAATGCTATTTCATTAACAGTTCTTGTTCCTAGTGTACTAGTGTTGGGGCCATGATTTCTTAAATGCTAATAGAAGGTGTGCCTTGATTGAGATGTGCAGAATTGGTGCAAGGCATGTGTTTTGCTCGAAGGGTTGAACCGAGGTCTTCCTAAATTAGGGATTGGAAGAAGCCGAGGCCCACCTTCCAGTAATAACGAAGCAAAGCAGGTCAATGGTAGTAAAGAGGTTCAGGGAAAGCCTTGTGGAGATTTGGACTTCTGACGATACCCTTGCTATAAACTTCCGGGTAAGTGTGAATTATGAAGAACAGGCTCTGAGGCAGCATCTTGCGCTATTTTTGCGTTTATCTTAGATTAGGTTTCTCAAGTGCACATGACAATCAAGCTTTTGATGCTTTGTTCGCTCGTGAAAACTGAGGGTGCCGCAATGTATTGAGCCGCTTAATTGTCACAATTGAGGAAGAAATTAGAGTGGAGGTCTATATAACTTTAGATGAATTAAATGTGAAGAAATGGAATTAGTTTGCTCGACATCTCATATATCAATTTAGTGTGAATTTTGTCTTTGTTAACGAGGGACAATTTTGGAAATGTGAATTTTTGTGAATTTTTTAAGCGCCATTTCATAAGCAAAGTTGCATAGTATGCTAAACATTGCTGTAATGAATTTCACAGTATTGCTCGGAAGAAAGAGGATAATACTCCTCGTTGTTTGCTTTCGTAGGGCTTAGCTGTTTGTTAACTCCAGTATTTGCCAGGTGCTGGTTCTTTTGTAGGGCTTGGCTGTTAGTCGTGACCTCTATTAATGTGGCATTGTATTCCTATGTAGATCTGATGATGCAGTGGAATGCTATTGTATTGGAAGTCGCAGACGTGTGTGCTAATACCTATTAAAATGTACACAGACGAAGGTTCCATCAAAGTATGTGAGTCTCCCACAAATATCTTTTTTTTTTTTTTTTTTTTCAGACTGGGGGAAGACAGATTCTTTATTCCTCTTTTGGATTCAAGCTCATAAGAAAAATAGATACCAAAATACGAGCATAAGGAAATTGAGTCAATGTGATAGCTGGACACTGGTAAAGTGGTAAATGCTTTTAAGAGAAGGTGAATAGGTTCTTTGCACAAGACTGACATCCCTAAAAAATACTAACACTTTGACATCCGGCGCTATTCAATAGCTCTATGACTTTTCGCAAAGTAATTTCTAATCCGGAAAACCAGGTGTTGGTGATTTGGGTTGTTAAAAAAAGTTGTATCAATGAGTAATGCTCCAATATTCGATTACATCCAAATTTCACACAAGGTTATTATATTTCATTATTCACTTGTGTATTTTCATTTCCGTTTTCTATGTTCATGTAGTACTTCAAGACTACTTCTTGCGTGTCGAATCTTGGAGGTAGTCGTTTAGTTTAAGATAGACCATTGTAACATGAACATGACAAAGAAACAATCTTGAAAGTTGAAGCACCAATCATTCACTCATTAGTCAGTACCACAGTGAGATCTTTGTACGAGCTCAAGATCCAGTCATCGACTCTAAAATTTGCTTTCAAAACATAGTTAGTTTAATCGATTCAAAATCACCATTCCTTTAATTCCCTACAACTTGACTACAAGTTTAGTCATGTCAAAATAACCGGAACATCTAACACAAAGGCATTTTAAATACTTTAGTCAAGATGACGTTGTTGTAATCTATCTATATTCATTATTATTTCATTGTAAAAAAAAAAAAAAAGTAAAAGTTAGTTCAATTGACCACATGCTAGAAAGAAAGAAAAAAAAATAATCCGTGGAGTAATTTGCAATAGACAGTTAAAAAAAAAAGAGATATTGACTAAAAAAGGGTTGACTAAAGTAGAACATGGCTAGTTGGCTACCAATGAAAACACATCTTGATCTTGAATGGTTGGAATTTCTGAATAATCCAACTTTACGCTCGACTCTTGTGCTACGCTCTTGTCTCATTCTTACTTGCATTTGCATTTGCATGTGAAGATCTCACTAACAAACGATCCATCACCCCCACCTTCACCGACATGCCATTTCCTCCGATTTTTCTTTTCAAGTAATCCCTCCTTTCCGGTAAGATGTTTACACTTTAGTTATCCCTCACAAAATAAAGTGTAAATATATTACTGGAACAGATGGAGTATTATTTTTAACGTAATCTCGTCTTGAGCTGTTTTTAGGATCTATTTTCACGTTCCATCATGTCTCGCTACTTTTATCATCTCACAAATCATCACCTTATCAAGTTTACTCGATTTATTTCACTTCGTAATAATTATATGTCAATTAATTAAAGAGGTAATAAAATACTAGTACAAAATAAAATACAAATAAAATAGAAGAGCGCTGAACTCACTTGCGCTCGTTTGTTTTATCAAGTATGTTTCTTTGTAATAACTAGTAATAGCTCTCCGCATGATGAGATATAAAAAATCGGTGCAACTTTAATTTGGTTTCTTTCTAATCTATATATGTGTGTGTTTTTTTAAATTTCAATTTCGATTGTTTTACAAGTCCAATAATCTATTTCTACCATATCAACTTCTTTGGATAATAGTGTGGAGTAACTTATGGTTGGGATTGGATATAGAAGATGTATTATTATTATTTGTAATCAGGAATGAATCACATTGGAGTCAAGTTGTTTACCTTGTCGACTCATTAGCTGCCCTACCCTTTTGGGTACTTTGGTTTGGGGACCTTCCAAAACACTTCTTTTTGGTGTATTTCACTAATATTTTTTATTTAAAATTTTAATTTTTATATTATAAGTGCTTCATTCTATGGGGATTTCTATAACAAATTTTTCTTGGTACACTATGTGGATTCATTGGTGTTTCATGAAGTGCCATTGAATTTTAGTTTGAGATTGTTTATTGTTATAAACTTACATAGTTATACTAAATTATTATAGTCGTAAGCCATCGCAGCTACTAAGCAATAACATGTGCAAAGCGTCTTGCTTGTCATAAGCTGAAGACTGATAGTACCCGTCTTCAATGAGAATTTGTGTAGCATATGTATACACAATGTTTTCACTAGGAGAAGAAACTTTTTTTTTAAGTGTAATCCAAGGTAAAGGGTATAATGCATTATTTATTTCTTATATCTAATGACAACTTGTGCATGGGATTATAAGGGACCATGTTAACTTGAGTTTAGTTTTGGATCTTTCCAATCTTAAATAAAACTTGTCTATCCTTTTTCCCTCCATTTTCTACCTTCACTATTCTCCCCTCCCCTCCTCTATCTCTTCTCTCTTTCATTCATTTTCACATGCTTTTTTTCTGTGGTAAAAAATGACTAAAACAATAATGCACCCAATGTTGATATGCCTAGCTCTCTACTTCTCCATTGTTGTTGCTGAATCTCCTTACAGATTCTTTGATTGGAATATCACTTATGGTGACATTTACCCTCTTGGTGTCCCCCAACAAGTCGGTCGTCCTTCCCTTTTATTATCTTAATTATGTCGCATAATGTGTACAACCGTCATTTTTATACGTTGTACAACGGTCTTACAAGAGACTAACTAGGTTTAATTTTGATTTGATTTGGTAAATGAGCAGGGCATTTTGATTAATGGTCAATTCCCAGGCCCAGATATCCATTCAGTCACTAATGACAATCTTATCATCAATGTTTTCAACAGTTTGGATGTTCCTTTCCTTCTCTCATGGTAACTTTTTATTTATTTTAGCTCACTACATAGTTTCTATACTTCACTAGTCTAGATCGCAATGCATGCACGGTATATATAGCGTTTTTACTTTCAATGTTTGTGACCCAAGTATTCCCCATTTTGAGCACAATGATAAGAGATGTAGTTCAACTGCTCAAACATGAACTATAGTTGATTTGCTATACGTAGGCTCTAGTCCCAAGTCATAGGAGTCGTGTATCGTATCAACCCTTACCTCGCTTGCAGTAGGACATCTTGAACACTTTATTTTAATCCAAAAACTTGAGTTTATTCGTGAAATAGGCGAATCTTACACTTAAACACAATTCTTTTACTTGTATACAAGTAACCGAACCTAACACTTGAAAACACTTGTTACTTTAATTCTATATGATGAAAATTACATGGACAATTGCATCGATAGTTAGGGCCTAGGGGAACTCATTACTAATGGATATTTAATTGTCGTCCGAATCTTAAGGAACGGAATACAGAACAGAAAAAACTCATATGAAGATGGTGTATACGGAACAACATGCCCAATACCACCAGGAATGAACTTCACATACATCCTCCAAACTAAAGATCAGATTGGTAGCTTCTACTACTTCCCTTCTCTTGGATTCCACAAGGCAGCTGGTGCTTTTGGAGGGATTCGAATCCTTAGTAGACCTCTCATTCCCGTCCCTTTCTCTCCACCTGCTGAGGATTATACGGTTCTTATTGGAGATTGGTACAAATCTAATCACACGGTAATTTCCTGTTTTCCTGTTTATTCGATACTTGTTCGTCTCCCAACATTTTAACTAACAAAAATCATATTTCCATTTTGAGTGCAGTCCTTATTTAACCCCTCTCGTTCTGCCAGTGAGACTCTAGAGACAATATGTATAGGTCCGGCATTATGCATGTGAGAGAGCGGGTATTGGAATCAACTGTGGCACTGTGGTACTTTTAGTCTGATATACTTCTTTGGTGGGTTGCAGGTTTTGCAGCAAATTCTTAACAATGGACATATGCTTCCGTTCCCAGACGGTATCCTAATCAATGGACGCGGAAGTGGTGCCACTTTCCATGTAGAGCAAGGTGAAAAACAAAGTTACACATTTGATCCATTGATGTAGTAGTTCATTAACCAACTAATTATTAACTAATTATGCGAATTCATGATTTTATTATTCCACCATTTTGACAGGGAAGACATATAGGCTCAGGATCTCAAATGTAGGATTACAAAACTCCCTTAACTTTCGCATCCAAGGTCACAAAATGACGTTAGTGGAAGTTGAAGGGACCCACACCCTCCAAACAACATTCTCGTCGCTTGACGTCCATGTGGGCCAGTCCTACTCAGTCCTTGTGACAGCCGATCAGCCTGGGAAGGACTACTACGTGGTGGTTTCATCCCGTTTCACTGACCCAGTTCTCACCACAACCGGTATCCTTCGCTATGCAAACTCTGTGGGTACAGCTTCCGGTCCAATCCCTGTTGGGCCAACAATCCAAATTGACTGGTCCCTCAATCAAGCGCGTGCCATTCGGACTAATCTTACTGCTAGTGGACCAAGGCCCAACCCACAAGGATCATACCATTATGGTATGATCAACACAAGCAGGACTATAAGCTTACAGAGTTCTGCTGGCCTAGTGAATGGCAAGCAGAGGTATGCTCTCAACAGCGTCTCATTTGTTCCTGCTGATACTCCTCTCAAGGTTGCTGACTATTTCCAGATTGGAGGCGTTTTTCGAGTGGGATCCATCTCGGATTCTCCGAGTGGTGGGGGAATCTACCTTGATACTTCTGTGATGGGTGCAGATTATAGAGCATTTGTTGAGATTGTTTTTCAAAACCCTGAAGATATTATTCAGAGCTATCATTTGGATGGTTACAGCTTCTTTGTTGTCGGGTAAGTTCACTATTTGAAATGACTTTTCCATCTAAAAGAGTCGACGTCTGCGCACGTCTAACTTCAACATACGTAAATGAACCATTGCTGACTGCAATTTGTCAATGGAACGCAGGATGGATGGTGGTACATGGTCATTAGCCAGTAGAGACCAGTACAATCTGCGTGATGCTGTTTTCCGTAGCACAACACAGGTACTTTAAGTAAAAGTATATCCGTCCCTTTCTATTATTGGCTTCATTAACATCATTAACTACAATATAACAGTATGAATGAATAGATGATTTAGCATGACTGAACTGCTAAACTGCAGGTGTATCCAAACTCATGGACAGCAATATGGGTGGCATTAGACAATGTTGGTATGTGGAACGTGAGGTCCGAGTTTTGGGCACGACAATACCTAGGACAACAGTTTTACCTTCGGGTCTATACAACTTCGACGTCCCTACGAGATGAATACCCGATTCCTCGGAATGCTCTTACTTGCGGAAGAGCAGCGGGGAGGCGCACACGGCCTTTAGTCTAAGACTTATTGACTTCAGCATTTTTGGGTTTGATTTGAGGCTATGTTGTTTAGTGCCGCAATTAGCACTAGTTAGGCTTCAATGCTTCATTGAGCTTGTATCATGTATTAGCTTTGCAACGACCTCTTCTCAAGGTCGTATTCTTTGGCAATTGATAATATTTGTCTTTCCCTATAAATACTTTTGATTTGATGTAGTATGTTCCAAGTTATAGTAAATACGAAAATGCAGTCTGCTCGTTCTCCCCTCTTCAATTCCCGAGTGCGTAATGCCAAACAGTTCGACGTGTTCGAGGTCTAACCCCCATATCGGTAGGACGGAGGAGTGAGGACATCATTCTTTCTTTCGGGAGGGAACGGGGATCCACTTAAAGGGAACTTACTCGAGACTGGAGAGCACATTCATTCAAGTTTTGATTCCTTGATGAACATAAAAATTCATACCTGCATTAATAAATGAAGAGGAACAATAAAATGTGGAACTATAATTTTATGCTGGTTGCTTTTTCATGTATAAATATTACTCTTTAGATAGATTTTGTCAAAAAAATTCTCTCTACCCTTATTCTCAAAAACAAGAAACACCAAATTCTCTATTTTCTTCCTTCTTAGAAAACAGCACAATTAAACACAATAACATATATACGGTCATACGGAGTACTTAGGAGTTCTGACTTCTCAACTTCTCAGTCACGCGATCATTCAAATCCTAGCTAATCGACTTCAGCACACTCATCGCCCATCGCTCGTCCTTCATTACGACATTCACCACAAATCCAAGCATCAACCGTACGCACTTAAAGACAAACTTGACAATACGAAAGTTGTTGGGAATGATTTGTGGTAGTTCTATTGATAACAAAAGCAACCCTAACACGATATAGGAAACTGTATAATTACGAGACATAATTACCATAACCGGTACACTAAATATTACACACAATATTTCCATATAACCTATATTCCGTAACACCCCCCCCCCCCCCCCAAGTAGGAGCGTGGGGATCGAGAACGCCCAACTTGGACAGGAGATATTCAAACTGACGAACTCTAAGCGCCTTAGTAAGTAAATCAGCCAGTTGCTCGGACGTATGCACATACGAGGGACAAATAACGCCATCACGAATATCATCTCGCACCAGATGACAATCCACCTCAATATGTTTGGTACGTTCATGAAGAACGGGATTACGGGCAATAGACAACGCAGACTGACTGTCACAATGAAGCACAACAGGACGAGAAACAAAAATCCGAAGAAACCGAAACAAGCCTTATGAACCCCCGCTATAAACGCAACCTAAACCAAAGCTATCGTAGCGGAAAAATACGAAGTTTTTAAAACAATTTTGACGTAGAAATAGTTTGAAACAAAGCGCGGGTTCAAAATACACACAAGCGGAAATAAAAAGTACGGAAGTACAAATACAAGAGTGTTTGGGGAAATGATATCCCACGAGTATAACAAAGTACGGCGGGTAAGTCTAGCAACTACAATCTAGGTCCAAGGTACAATGCTCGCTAGCCCACACGTCTTCCAACCCCATATAAGCTTCCACGAACCTGTAATTCATGTAAACATGAACGCCACAGTCAGTGGGGAGTAACTCAAGGTTCTCCCAGCCACATTACATCGAAATGAACAGAAGTAAGCAGTTTAAACATATAAAGCATACGTTATAGTTACGATCAACAAAAGCATATGATGAGATAGAAGAACTATAGCACGTGATAAGCATATGGAACTGACAAAGATCAAAGGCATATGAGACATTCATATAAGATAATCCGACCAAAACATCACATATGTTAAACCAATATAGATGTCACATAACATGGATA
>VHZZ01017964.1:16367-29045 GCA_009801015.1 Silene noctiflora
AAACTTGTTTATAAGAGGGAAGGGAAGAAGCAGTAAGTTGAATAAGGGTATTATGGGGATAAAATTTTAATTTTGGAGGGAAATTTAAAAAGTGGTCGGAATATTCCATTTTTTTTTGCCTGAAATTACTTAAGGTACCAAAATGTGAACGGAGTGCACATTAAGGTGTTAAGTTTTAAAAAAAATTTGATAAGGTGTTAATTTTTAAAAAATGTAACATTAAAGGGTGTTTTCATCAATTCACCCTTAATTTTATTAAAAAACATATGATGCGGATAAATGATGAGTGGAAAGAAAGGTGGTGTATGTATGATAATGTGTGGCGACTATTATGATGCATGATGATTGATTTATGGTTGGCATTATAGAGCTTGTGAATAGAGAGTTGCGTCTTTGTATGTATAAGTATATATATGTTAGTTGATGAGGAGGTTATTGAGTTAAAGCATGTGGGTAGCTAGTGAGTCTGCATGACTCGATTGAGTGGGTGGCACTCGATCGAGTAGGTGGGACTCGATCGAGTGGGATGAGCTCGGTAGAGTGGGTTATGTGATGATGTTGGGCAGTTTGTTGTTTTTGGGAACTCGATCGAGTTGGTGGGGGCACTCGATCGAGTACGTCGGGGGCTCGATCGAGTATGTTTTTGATGGGTTCTGGCAGGATCTGGTGTTGAGGCACTCGATCGAGTAAGTAGGTAACTCGATCGAGTGACCTCTACTCGATCGAATGGGTATGACTACTCGATCGAGTGGGCGCTGTGCAGGTCGTATATGATTTTAAGTCATTGGATATGTGTTCATGTTTTCCTCTTCTCTTATATAGTTCAAAATGCCGCCAAAGAGATCTACGATGCATGCTAGAGCTGAGTTGATGAGTGTGGATGAGGTGGCTAAGATGCTTGAGCATCAGGAGGCGTTCTCGGAGGCACTGAAAAATTTTACAAAGGACATTAATGCTGGAGTGAATTTTGATAAGATGAGCACTACCATAGCTCACTTCAATCCAAAGGAGTATTTGGGTACTGGTGAGCCAATTTTGCTAGATAATTGGCATAGGGAGATGGAGAACATCATGAATGTGGTTCATTGTCCTGGGGATTTCAAAGTGGAACAAGCTGCGTTCTACTTGAGGGGTGTTGCTGGTGAGTGGTGGGACAAGGTAAGGGAGAGTGCCTTGGACTCATATCTGAAGCAGGAAAAGTCGTATATACCTTGGGGTGAGTTTAGAAAAGCTATGCGTCGGAAGTTTGTACCTGAGCATGTTCGTATTAAGCTGAGGGAGGAGTTTGATGACTTCAAGATGACTCCGGATATAACTGTGGCTCAGTATTACCATCTGTTTAATGAGAAATCGAGCTATGCAGAGGATATGGGGTTGAGTGAGGAGAATCTAGCGCTGAGATTCGAGAAAGGCTTGACCTATAAGATTATAGAGAAGTTACCGTTTGGGTTCTTACGGATGTCAAGGAGGTGTATGAGCAAGCGGAGAGGGCTGAGAGGTTGGTTGAGTTTGCTAAGGAAAATAGGGAGAGAGGCTTGGAGAAAAGGAAAGCTGAGAGTGAGGGTGGTGGTCAGTCTGGTTACAAGAGGGGTAACCAGAACCAGGTGAGGGCTTACTCATCGGGGACAGGTTTTAGTAGCGGAGCTTCGTATGAGCATGGACGTGGTGGTGGTGCTATTAAATGGAGTATTTCTTGTTACAACTGTGGCGGTATGGGCCACAAGAGACAAGAGTGCACCAGTGCTGCGGTGAAGGGTTTTCAGAGGCATTCACATGGGAGTTTCTCCCAGGGTCCGACTCAGAGCTATGCTAGCAGCAAACTGGCTGGGTCATGGAATAACCATGGTGGTCAGAGTAACAACAACAAAGGAGCTAACCCCAATGGCGGTAATTCTTGTGAGAGACCGGCAGCCAACAACAACCAGGGGTCGGCTGCCAAGCCATCTTCTTCTACTAGTACAGTCCAGGGAGGTGGACAGAAGACYAGYGGCAAGTTATTTATGATGGACAAGAAAGCTGCTGAGGATGATGCTCACGTGATCACGGGTACCTTTCTTGTTAATGGCATTTTTACCTTTGTTTTGTTTGATTCGGGGGCGTCACATTCTTTTTGTCGTCGAGTCATTCTAAGCTTTTGGGTTTAATGGAGTTTGAGTCTATAAAAGACGAAGTTTTCATATCGTCGGGTGAGTCTGTATCTTGTGGGAGGTTGTATAAAGGTGTATCTATGATAAAGGGGCAGGTTCACCTTCCAGTGGATTTGTTAGAGTTTCCTATGGATTGGTTTGAGATGATAGTGGGTATGGATTGGTTGGGTAAGTACAAGGCTAGAATAGATTGTCACCAAAAGAGAGTCTCTTTGAGGGGTTCTAAGGGAGTTAGTGTGTCTTATCGTGGGTTTGTTATCAAACCCAAGATCAAAGTGATTGCAGCGACGACCATGAAGTCTTACCTGAGGAAGAGGCGTCCTTTAATTCTGTGCCACGTGAGAGACCATCGTATAGAGAGTGCGACGGCTGATCAGATACTAGTGGTGGGAGAGTTTCCAAATGTTTTTCCAGAGGAGATACCGGGGTTGCCACCGAAGAGGGAGGTGGATTACAGTGTGGAGTTGAAACCAGGGATGTGACCGATCTCTAAGGCCCTGTACCGCATGAGTCCTAAGGAGTTGGAGGATCTGAGGAAGTAGTTGGATGATTTGATAGATAGGGGATACATTAGACCTAGTGTATCGCCATGGGGAGCACCAGTGATGTTTGTTAATAAGAAAGATGGGAGCTTGAGGTTGTGCATCGATTATCGGGAGTTGAACAGAGTTACCGTAAAGAACAAGTACCCTTTGCCAAGGATAGATGACCTGTTTGATCAGTTGAGTGGCGCAGCGGTCTTTTCGAAGATTGATTTGAGGTCAGGTTACCATCAGGTGAGAATTCGGGATGAGGACATACCAAAGATAGCTTTTCGATCGAGGTATGGTCACTATGAGTATATGGTGATGCCGTTTGGGTTATCCAATGCACCGACAGTGTTTATGGATTTGATGAACCGGGTCTTCAGTCAGTATTTGGACCGMTTTKTGGTGGTGTTCATTGAYGAKATCTTGGTCTATTCCAAGACTAAGGAGRAGCATGAGRAGCATTTGAGAATAGTGTTRCAGACCTTGCKAGAWAATGAGCTTTATGCTAAGTTGTCTAAGTGTGAGTTCTGGCTAGAGAAAGTTGYTTTTCTGGGGCACGTGATTTCTAAGGATGGTGTATCTGTTGATCCGGCAAAGATAGAAGAAGTGTCTAAATGGGTAACACCAAAGAATGTGGCCGAGATTAGGAGTTTCTTGGGTTTGGCAGGATATAATCGGCGGTTTGTGAAGAACTTTTCAAAGATTGCCATGCCTATGACAGCTTTGATAAGGAAGGAGAACAGGTTTCATTGGGATGAGAGTTGTGAGGCGGCGTTCCAAACATTAAAGGAGCGTTTGACCACAGCTCCAGTGTTAGCGTTACCTGAGGGGTGTGAGAATTTTGAGGTGTATACCGATGCTTCAAAGAATGGGCTGGATTGTGTGCTGATGTAGAATGGTAAGGTGATTGCTTATGCTTCGAGGCAGTTGAAGCCATATGAGGAGAATTAGCCAACTCATGATTTGGAATTAGGTGCGGTGGTGTTTGATCTCAAGATTTGGAGGTATTATCTTTATGGGGCGACCTTTAAAGTGTTTTTAGATCACAAGAGTCTCAAGTATATCTTTACGCAAAAGGAGCTGAACATGAGGCAAAGGAGGTGGATGGAGCTGATAGGGGGACTATGATTTGGATATTATATACCATGAGGGGAAGGCTAATGTGGTAGCAGATGCGTTGAGCAGGAAGAGTGTGCATTCTTTATGCACAGCTATGTCTTTGATGAGATTGCGAGATAAAATGGGAAGAATGGGGATTCATATGATCTAAAAAGGGGATGCTAGGGGGGATTTGACAGTGGAGCAAGACTTATATGCTAGTATTCGCGAGAAGCAGGCTTCGGATTCTAAGATTCAGGAGTGGAGAGCGTGAGTAGAGAAGGGGTCGATGTCTAGATTCTCTATTCATTCAGATGGGAGTGTTAGGTTTGATGGGAGGTGGTGTGTTCCTGGTGACGAGGAGTTGAAGAAGGTGATCATAACAGAGGCTCATTGCACAGTGTATTCGGTGCATCCGGGTGGTGACAAGCTGTATCAAGATTTGAAGAAGACTTTATGGTGGCCGGGGATGAAAAGGGAGACAGCTGAGTTTGTGGCAAGATGTTTGACATGTCAGAGGATGAAGGGAGAGCCGCGTCGACCACAAGGTAAAATTCAGTCCCTTGAGGTGCCGGAGTGGAAATGGGAATCGATCTCTATCGATTTTATTGTGGGTTTACCGAGGAGCCAGCGGGGTAATACCATGATATGGGTGATAGTAGACTGTCTGACTAAGTCAGCTCACTTTATTCCGATGAAAGATACATGGAGTAAGGTTCAATTGGCTCTTGGATACCGGAAACATGTGGTGAAGTTGCATGGAGTCCCTAAGGACATTGTGTCGGATCGAGATGCGAGGTTTATTTCTCGGTTTTGGTAAGAGTTGCAGGAGTTGATGGGAACGACCTTGAAGATGAGTACTGCATTTCACCCTGCGACAGATGGGCAGACATAGAGAACAATAAAGACCTTGGAGGACATGTTGCGAGCTTGTGTGATGGAGTTTGGGGGTAGCTGGGAAGATAGGTTGGACCTGATTGAGTTCTCTTACAACAACAGCTACCATACGAGTATTGGGATAGCACCGTTTGAGGCTGTGTATGGGAGGAGGTGTCGGAGTCCGATTTGCTGGGATGAGAGTGTTGAGGCAGTGGTTTTAGGACCACAGATGGTTCAGGAAATGATAGAGCAAGTAAAGGTGATTAGGCAAAAGATGAAAGCGGCCCAAGATCGACAAAAGAATTATGAAGACTTACATCGCCGTGACATAGAGTTTCAAGTTGGGGATAAGGTTCTTCTGAAAGTATCTCCAATGCGTGGGGTTATGATATTTGGTAATAAAGGGAAGCTGAGCCAGAAGTTTATAGGGCCATATGATATTTTGGATCGTGTGGGGGAGGTTTCTTATAGGTTAGCCGTGCCACCGGCCTTGGATCGAGTGCATAATGTGTTTCATGTGTCTCAGTTGCGGAAGTATGTTAGTGATCCTTCGCATGTGCTTGAGGTGGAAAATATAGAGCTGGATGAGTCGTTGTCATATCTTAAGGTTCCAAAGCATATTCTTGATCGCAAGGTTTGGAAAACAAGGTCCGGAGAGACAGTGTTTCTTAAGGTCCTATGGTCTAATCATGAGGTGGAGGAAGCCACTTGGGAAGCGAAAGAGGCTATGAGGGAGTGGTATCCGTCTTTTTTTGATCAGGTATATGTGATTATGGGGACGTAACCTTATTTCTTTTAGGGGGGTAGGAGGTGATCGCATAAGGTTTCGGGTGTAGTCATGTGTTAGTTTGGTATAATTCGTAGTTGTTTTGAGTCCGTTTGTGTTGTAGTTGGGCGTTCTAGTTATGAGTATGTCTGCTTTTTGTCGCGTCATGGAGAAGTGGTATGTTTGTTTTAGGTATGGATTGAACTTTGGGGACAAAGTTCCTCTTAAGGAGGGAAGACTGTAATACTACGGTTTTCTGTGTCTTTGGCTACTCTATCGAGTAGGGCTTACTCTGTCGAGTAAGTAAGTGTGATTTAGAATCAAGGTCTRTKTGTYKKGTACTCRATCGAGTACGTGTGGCACTCGATCGAGTAAGGGGAACTCAATCGAGTAAGTCACTTACTCGATCGAGTAAGTTAGTCTTACGGGTTATTTCAGTCGGGCTTTGATAACAACGCGTGAATGTTATTTAAAAGTTTTCCGTCATTCTTTATCACTTTTATCTTTTCTTAAAAATCCTTTAAAAGAGAGAATGTAAGTTTGTGCTTCCATTTCGCGTTGTTATCAAATCCAAGGGCTAGAGCTATCGGATTTCGGAGTTCTTTACACCGTTGAGATCGTCGTTTTATGGGTAAGATCTGTGTACCGTTTTTATATTGTTTCATTGAATTTGGTTAAACCCTAATTGGGTGATTTGGGAGTAATTGGGGGTATTGTTGATATTGGATTGTAATTGTATGATTATGTGTTTATAGGAGACGATTTCGTAGAGGAACGTTTTTTATTGCCGAGTTGATTGCGTGTGGTGATTTGCTATCCAGGTAGGGTTTCCCTACTCGGTTATTGATTACATGGTTGTAAGTTGGTTGTGGTTAATTGTTATGTATCTATGGATGATTTGGATGATGTTAGATTTGTTGTTGTTTTAATTATTGAATGTGTTGTCTATGGTTGTGAGGCGCGCCCTCGGCTAAGTGGAGTCACTTGCGGGAGTGACTTCACGCCCTTGATTCGACCTCTGTGGAACCCGCCACAGAAAGGGATGTGCACATTAATGAACATGGATTTTACGCTCGGATTGGATGAGCGGGGATTTGGTGGGTACGGCTGAGGTCCCCCACTGGCGGTGTAGAATACATGTTGTGTTGGTATTCCAGCAGGGCTATACATTTTAGTGTGTAGTCGGTGATGTGGTGTGATGATGGAGTTCAATGAAGTATATGTTATACCTTTGTAAATGGTTGCATGTTTTGAGTAGCTGACCCCGTTTTATGTTTTGGAAACTGTGGTGATCCATTCGGGGATGGTGAGCAGTTGTTGAGCAGGTATGATTGGATGCGTAAGGGATAACTGGGTTGAGTCACCACACGATGATTAGAAGAGCCTTCCGCTGTGTTCCGAGTTTTGTTAGTTTAGTTATGAGACCTTTGAGATAGTTGTATTTTTGTTAGACAGTTTTGGCTATGGCTTTGTAAACAATTTAACTTATTTATTAAAGTATGTTTCTTGATGGTCTATTTGATATTCTTTGCCTCGGGTAATCGAGATGATAACACTTCCATGCCTAGGGTAGCCTTGGTAAGGCACCTTGGTGTATTGGGGTGTTACAATAATGGTAAGAATAATAAGAATGGGAACAAGAAGAAAGGGAAGGGAAGGAAAGGCAACAATCACGCGTAGCCATCCTCCTCCTCTGCTCCTCCCACAAGCGGTAACCCGACCTCTGCCATGTCACCATCTCCTTCTTGGCCTGGCAGTGGTTATGGTTGGCTGTGGGGACCACATGGGTGGGCCTATCCTCCTTTTCCATACCCTACTTCCCTTTGGCAGCGCTCCAGTGCCTCGACCTCCTTTTGTCCCTCGTCAGCCACAGCAGCAGGCATATACGACTGAAAATCCACCGTCTCAAACTGACATCAAAGCAATGACGTATACTCTCAGCATCGACCCTAATCGGTACATGGTTACCGGAGCCACAGTTCACATGACGACGAATCCATGTATTCTCTCGTCCTATGTTAATTTGAGCAAAAATAATGGTATTCTCGTCAATAATGGTCAAACTATCCCGAATAATGGTTATAGGCAAACTACGCTAAATAACAGGCCCAAAAATTCGACCTTAGAAACGTGTTACACGTCCCAAAACTTGTCAAAAACCTAATCTCCGTTCGCAAATTTACCACTGACAATTCCGTTTCTGTTGATTTTGACCCACTTGGTTTTTGTGTGAAGGACTTCAGACGGGGACACGTCAAATGGGGGTTGATAGTCGGGGTGAGCTCTATCCTATACACTATTCCCCACCGGTCCGTCAACAAGCGTCTTTCACTGTTATCCAACCATCTCTCTAGCTTGATCACTTAGGACATCCCGGCAATCCAGTCTTTGATTTTCTTAGGCGTAGCAATGCTATTCATTGGAATACAATTTCAAAACATTCAATTTATTCTTCTTGTTCAATTGGAAAAGTTTTTAAACTTCCTTTTACTAGTTCTACTACAAAAACGTGTTTGCGATTTGATATCGTACATTGTGATCTTTGGACGTCTCCCGTCGTCAGTTCCGCTAGTCACTGTTATTACATAGTCATTCTTGATGATTTAATTTTCAAATTTTGTGTGGACCTTTCCCTTAGCAATACATCGTAAGCATACTCGGTTTTTTTTACTTTTCGTAAATACAGTCACGCACAATTTGAATGAGAAATTAAGTCGATACAATGTGATAATGGAAAAGATTTTGTCATCGCTCCGTTTTAGGAGTTGTGTGCCACCCACGGTTCGTCCTTTAGGCTATCGTGCCTGGACACATCTTCTCAAACGGTAAAGCCAAACGCAAACTTCGGTCCCTTAATAATATTGTTCGTACACTTCTCCTTCATGCGTTCGTACCTCCCTCATTTTGGCATCAAGCACCTAGTATGCCTACCTACTTGTCTAACATCCTTCCTAACAAACAATTAGAACTACAAACTCCTGTTTTCAAACTTTACAATAAACATTTGTCCTACACCAACCTTCGTGTTTTCGGTTGTCTTTGGTATCCTTTAATTCCGTCAACTACACGACACAAGCTTCAATCTCAGTCATCTAAGTGTGTTTTTCTCGGATTTCCTGACAATCACCGAGGCTATAAGTGCTACAATATCCAATAAAAGAAAATAATATTGAGTCGACACGTCATTTTTGATGAATTTCGCTTTTCTTTTGCTGGTCTTTTTCCCTATGTCGCACCCGACTATCGTTTCCTTGGTGATGATGTCTCACATTATATCCTCCGTTAGTTCAACCAAGACACCACCACCCCTCTCAACGACCCTATCTCTCCCGGACCTGCTTCCCCCCGTACCCCACCAACCACGAGTCCAACCCCTCCCTCTCCAGACTAGCCCGTGAACACACCCATATCCACATCTTCCAACGATCCCACTGCCCCTCCACCTCCCATCCTCAAAGCCATGACGCGAGGAGACCATGGAATACCGAAACTCAAACCCATCTTTGACCTCAACACCACCGTCACTATTTCCCCTATTCCACGCAACCCCATGTCCGCCCTTAACGATGTTAATTGGAAGTTAGCTATGGACGATGAATTCCATGCTCTTATTGGCAATGGAACGTGGGAATTAGTCTCGCGACCGCCTCATGTGAATGTTATTCGGTCTACGTGGATTTTTCGTCAAAAGTTTCACTCTAATGGTTCTTTTGAAAGGCATAAAGATCGTCTTATAGGCGACGGTAAAACTCAGCTTGTGGGGATCTATTGTGGTGAGACGTTTAGTCCGGTAGTCAAACCGGCCTCTATTCGTGTGGTTTTATGCTTGGCTCTCGCACATAAATTACCCATTCATCAGCTTGATGTGAAGAATGTGTTTCTTCACGGTTCGCTTAATGAAACCGTCTATATGCATCACCTGTCGGCTACCGTGATCCTGCACGCCCATCCCATGTATGCTTAATCCGTAAATCGCTTTTTTGGCACAAGCAAGAACCTCGTGCTTGATACAAACAGTTTGGAGATTATGTTGCAGACATTGGCTTTACTCATAGTAAGTGTGACCACTTTCACTTCATTTACAAGAACGGTAAAGATGTTGCCAATTTACTTTTGTACGTAGATGATATAATCCTTACCGCTTCCTCAGATTCTCTAAGAAAGCCTATCATGACTTAGCTCGATTCTGAATTCGCAATGAAAGATCTCGATCCTCTTAATTACTTCTTGGGTAATACCGTACGACGCCATGGTCAAGGTATGTTTTTATCTCAATCCAAATATGCTATGGAAGTGCTCGAAAGTGCAGGCATGTCCTTTTGTAAACCGTGCTCTACACCAATAGATACGAAACCAAAGCTTAGCTCGGACTCGAGCCCGCCCTGTTCTGATCCGTCACTATACCGCAGCTTAACTGGTGCCCTGCAATATCTCACGCTGACTTGTCCCGACATCTCTTATACCATCCAACAGGTTTGTTTGTTTATGCTTAAATCCATGGAGGTCCATAAGAATGCTCTTAAACGAATTTTGAGATACATTAAGGGCACTTCCCACAGACGATGATTCGGAGGGTTGTCCCGACACCCGTCGCTCTACTAGTGGGTATTGTGTGTTTCTAGGCGATAATCTTGTCTCTTGGGCTTCGAAAAGACAACCCACTCTATCACGGTCCAGCGCAGAGGCCGAATACAGAGGTGTTGCCAATGTGGTTTCCAAGTCGTGTTGGCTCCGTAACTTGTTTCTCGAGCTTCATCATCCACTCCGCAAGGCTACATTGGTTTATTGCGATAATATAAGTGCTATCTACCTCGCTGGCAATCCCGTCCAACATCAATGAACCAAACACATTGAGCTCGACATTCACTTTGTTCATGAGAAAGTAGCTTGGGATGATGTTGGGGTGCACAATGTCCCCTCTCGACATCAACTTGCGGATATTTTCACGAAGGATCACCCTTCGGTTCTATTCGATGATTTCCGAGCCAGTTTTAACGTTCGTATTCCTCCCGATACGACTGCGGGGGTGTGATAGAATATATGTAAATATGTTAATTATTTACTTATTATCTTCTTACTTAGTTTAGTGTATTATATTGTTAGCAAAGATCTTTTGATCTCCTTGTAATTAGGCTAAGATTACGCACATACTTTGTATTTATACCGATTGAATCAGTAATGATAATCAGGCAATTACTCTCCTACAATTCTAACGAGTAAATAAACCAAGCTTAAAAAGGTATATTCATATAGTTTCCTTCAGTGCCCCCGTTGGAAATTGTCCCATTCACTAACAAGATGAGAATTACAAAAGACCACCACTCTTCATAAGTGTCGACTACGACACTTTCTGTCCTCCTATTACAAGTGTACAACCTTTTTGAAAAGCCTTCTAAAATATTAATGACCTTTATTTTTATAATCTTATGCTTTCATAGTTAAATTGGACTAAGTTATAGTTTTTCCTATATTAACCGAGTAATATATAACCACATATAATGGATTCACTGGCTCTGTATACAAAAAGCAAAAAAGTAACATCTAAATATTTTTTCAAAAAATGTTAATGGTGCCATATGAGTGTCCGTTTTGTAGGGTAATCATTAGATAAGTCGTATTCAAAGAGAGGGGAAATTCTTCAAAAAGAGTTCATCGTCAAATTGCCATCTGATCCATAATAGTGAGACAAGAAGATCGAACGAAATCTTCTAATGGGGCATCACCTTGAATGTGGCATTTTTGTCACCTAACTTCAAATTAGACTTTTCATAAGTGTTGAATGTATTAATTCGGGTTATACGATGTGTATTCATCCTTCAAATTTTATTCACTAAAACTTGGGAGAGACGCTCTCTCACTAGGTTATTGAGAGACCACTCTTCCAAATATCTTTATATATTTTTCGTAACACCTTTATTGTTAATGGTGATTCAAAGTACCACTTTAATTTCGTAACTATTGACATAACAAGCGTACCCTTTTTATCATTACTTGTGATTTGTACCTATTTTATTACTATATAGTACCATTTTTTCTTTAAATTGTAAAATGGTCTCTCCGTCTCAGAAGACTTATTCATTCGGAATATTAAGATTTAAGAGTTAGTATGAAATTAATTATGATATAATATAATGAATTATCATAATTGGTAGAAATAAAACATGTTAGTGATGACTCTTGATTTGTTCACTAACTATAAAAATTTACATGTTGACCTCCTATATTGGAGAAAGAGAGAAGTGTAATCTACTTGCTAAGACAAGGAGCTACTCCACCCATTGTTAATTGGTTTTGGGAAGACACCTCCTTAGACTTATAAATTGGACACGTGTACCTCCTCGATGGTCGCGGCCCATGCCCATATAAAAATCTTACATGGTAACAGAACCTAGGGTTTAGTCCTGAGTTGCAAGCCAAAGAAAGGTTCGAAAAGCAACGACGTTCCCGTCCAACGAAAGGCAAAATTGGGCCACTATTTGGCGACTCCGAAAAGAAACGACGTTCCCTCCCGATGATACAGGTTCAGAAAAAATGGTGTTTCTGTCGATCAGTCGAAAATGAGACCTTACATGTGAGGGGCCTATGAAAAATCACATGTTGATCTCCCACGTTGAAAAAACAGAGAATAGGCTTCAGAGTAAGATTATTTACCCGATAAATGATAAAGAGGAAAAATGGTTGAGTAGCATAAGACTTTGACATAGAATGTTATATTTTCTTGGTGCAGATGAGGGCAAGCCCCGAAAAAATTAACTAACTACTACACGGGGAATAGTCACCCCTAGAATATCCTCTCTCAAAATGGTATGAAACTCATTCGATGGATGCTTAATAAAGATTTTAGTGACACTCGATCCTACTCCTTGATTTGCTAGCCAATCTGCCGCTCTATTTGCTTCTCTGTAGCTATGTTTCAGCTGCCACCCATTATCGGAAATGAGATCTCTGCATTTAATAACCAAGGAACGGAGATTTTTGCTCACTAGTTGTTCTTCTTTTATGAGTTTAATGCACCGAGAATTATCCATATGGACAAGAAGATTTTATCTGCAAGTGTCGAGCTCTTACCAAACCCGCTTCTAGCGCTAGCAATTCGGCCATCATTGAGGAGCAATACAAGCCCGAAAAGTAGTAAGCATCCACAAAGTTACCCGTCTCATCACATAATAGGTTTGCATGCCTACCTCTTAAAACCATCATTATGTTTTTATTAGTATATTAAAATACAAAATACAAAATAATCACATTATTTATATTA
>VHZZ01017979.1:3842-17077 GCA_009801015.1 Silene noctiflora
CAAAATTTTCAAAACTACTAACTAAATGCAAAGACTAACTAACATGCAAATGCACTTCTCCCCCCAAGCTAAACATAACATTGTCCTCAATGTGCTACAATCAAAATCATTCGCAAAACCAATAAAATTGGCTCAAAGCACAAAAGAAAACAATTTATATTTAATGGGTTGCGAGAAAAAGAAAATAAAAATGCAACTAAAAACTTAAAAGAAGGTATGTGTGTGCACGTAGTAGGTGAAAATTGAAGAAAAATGGGGTAAGGACAAGGAAAATGTACCCGGTGAACCTTATATGAACCATACGGGACATATCACGCATCCGCATGCACAAAGAATGGGCGGGGTTGACTGATTCTTCAGGGTTTGACCTTTTTAGCGCTGTACAATATTTCCTTTGCGGAAATACAAAGTTACGTCCCCGATAGGGGTTGTAGCTTGGGGTTACGTAAAAAAGTGCTATTAACCATTGTCCCTTCTTCAAATACCTACAAAACACGACAAACATACCTACCGACCCAGATTTAAAAAGGAAAAAGAGTAAAATAAGAAAAAGTACGAAAATGAAAAACAAATACACGGGTTGCCTCCCGAGAAGCGCTGATTTAACGTCCCGCACGACGTTTATTCAAGCTCAATAACCAATTATGGGGTCACACAACACTACCCCTTCAATCAAAACAACATTTAAATTAAGAGCGGAACATGTTAATGCTCTTAGGAGAAAATCATATAAGCTACGAGATTCACATTTATTATTGAATTTTGATCTTACTACATGTAAGTCAGATTAAGAATTTAATATTAACTTATTAGTATTAGGAATCACAGGTGGGAATTAGGATAGGTATGTAATCTTATTAGACCAACACGATTACAATTTATATACATTAGTGAACTGTTTATTTAGACATACTAAAACTGTAACCGACCTGACCAAACTTTCTGTTTCTATCGAAGTGTTTCATTCAATGTATGAGCGTCGATGCTA
Organism: Silene noctiflora; assembly: GCA_009801015.1. Lineage (NCBI taxonomy): Eukaryota > Viridiplantae > Streptophyta > Magnoliopsida > Caryophyllales > Caryophyllaceae > Silene > Silene noctiflora. The sequence continues at coordinate 4,831 of VHZZ01017979.1, forward strand.
TTCWTATAGAAATTGTTGTTATTATGCAATTTGTCTTAAGCTTTATGTAAACACCTTTTGGACATGGAGTAATTAATGAACAAAATTACTCATCTATTTGCTGAAATCCTGCCTCTAAATGCTTTAGCTATATGTTGCTTAAAGTTTCAAAGAAATGCCAATGCAGGTTGTTTCTCAATTACCTTTGTTTGCTTCTCTTTAACCTTGTTTTGACAAAGTTTATGTCCCGACTACCCATGTCGATCTATCGTTACGTATGTAATTTTGACGAAGAGTGTGAATTACATATATCATGTGCCTTGAGCCAACACCAAATTTTGTTCCGTTTAATATTTAACAAAAAAAACCTAAATCATGATCACGCTATTACAATCATCAAATTTTCAATATTAATTTCATATCAAACTCACGTGTAATCTTGCTATATAATCTTGCTATATGAAAATTTGAAGTTTAAATATTTCGCATGTATAAACATGAGCTGAATTTTTAAAAAGTATCATCAATGTTAGCAACCATAACATAAAAGASCAATTATAAGCGCAAAACTCAAAGTAAAGACTTGGCAAAATATCTTGAGAAAGAGATATTAGTAATCAATGCATCTCATGTTTACTACGTCACGTGCTTACTACCAATGTTGTACAAACTTATCTAGAGTAATTTTTTTTTTTTAAATCAAACATGTGAGTTAAAGGTTACAATGTTGATGGTATYAATAAGGTAGCAACATACTTTGACAAAAGACAAAAGGTTTTCAAAAGTAAGACAAAATTTATCCATGATTTTATGAGACACGATAGTGCATATAATTTGATTTGACATCATTTAGCAATCGAGACAATCTCTTGTCGAACAATAATATTGAAATAATATATAATAAAATTYTATATCAACCTTATTTTACTATAGTAATTAAGCAATACTTTGTATAATGATCCATCAAAATACAAGCCAAATCATACAACCCTCTAAGTATGGTAGTACGCTATCAAAATATTACCTGCATTTAACCAACCATACAACATTGCCCACTATATATTAGTAAAAGACAATATAATTTCTAATGATATCACGACAAATATATTGGATACAACAACAAAGTAGGATTAAACATATATCTGACAAAACTTGTCAATAAAGTAAGTATGGAACATTATGCTAGATATGATAAAATGAGTTATCATTCCATCTTTTGATGCAAATTTTGTAGGGAAAATGAGATGAATTATTTTGTGACTCTTGATTTGTATTCATGTAGCTCTACAATAAACAAAATCTCTTCGAATTCATTAGACAACTCTTCTTTTGCTCAAAGAGTATTGTATATACATAACATAATGCTTTTATTCAATTGTATCCATTAAAAAAAAGTATCAAAACTATTACAGAAAATAAGAAAACCATAGCTCATACCACCCTTTCTTCAGCCGATCAAGTGTTGTCTTGAAGTGTCAGTCAAGTGCTCTATGCCCAGCACACATGACTCACTACCTCTTAATATCAATATTACAATAATGACACGCTCCCGGTGAAAGATAATTCAACAAATATGAACCTACACCATACTCCCTTTGACTTAACTTTGAATCACACTTATGATTTTTTATTCACTACAAATAATCCCTTTTTATAAAACATACCTCACCGTAGACTTGGCAAAAAGATCGTGTCGTATTCGTGTTCGTGTCAACTTTAAACGGTCACTATAACTTCAACCCTAACCCGACCTAATTACATAAACGGGTTATTTGTCTCAATCCTAACCCGACCCATTTAACTTTTCTAATACCAACCCGACCTGTTTAACCCATTTATCTTTAAGCAGGTCATTTTTAACCCACTCAACCTGTTTAAGCCAATAAATTAATAAAATAAACTCCGCTTTGTAGCCATATTATCCCAAAAATAACGAATACTTATTTTTCAGTTGTTTTGTTGAATTATTGACTCAACCTAAATATATTATTACACTTTTAAATAAACGTGTTATTCGTGTCGGGTTTGTGTCAAAAGAGCTCAACCCTAACTCGACCCATTTAAGTTTCGTGTCATGTCCGTGTCAACCCAATTACTTAAATGGGTCACAATGACCCTAACCCGTTAATTTCGTGTTGGGTTCGTGTCGTGTTTTCGGGTCGTGTCAATAATTGCCGCCTCTACTGGCTCACCCAAATACTTGACGAAATCCAATAGATAAATACATCAATTACCTTGATAATTAAATACCAAATGTCTTGATTTGCAATACCACACTTTGTTAGAATCATCCCTATATTTGACAAATTTGCAACCCCTTAGTGGATTCATCTTTAATTTCTTAGTAATGAATCCTCGTTTCTTTGGCCCGATCTTCATATTATCTATTTTCTGAGGTCAACACCGACCGACTTTTTACCACAGACATTCTTGAAACTTGAATTCATTCTGTTCACTCGATTTTCTTGCTATGGTGGGTTTGTTTGATAGTGAGTATATCTTGTAGGTGAATATTTTTTTCCTTTTTTTTTCTTTGGACAATATGTGTAGGTGTCTAAAAATTATAGTGGAGCAATCATGACATCTCGATCAAATCATTTCGATTTTAATTAGATCTATAATGCAATGAACTTGACCCGAATACCAAAAGAAACTTTGCGTCATTTTGGTTCTCTTTGCGTTAGATATTCAGGACATGTCATTTGGTAGTTTTTCGAGCGGGCGACCAATGATTTTTTCTGGCCTTGTTCAAAATTTAACATGGAGGCCCAAATACTTATAAAATATGTATGAACTATGACTGATTTCGATTTTCAAATAAAATCAATCTATGTGTTTGGCCTAGATTTTAAAAGTGCTTTTGGGTGAAAAAGCATAAATTGGCCAAAAAATTATATTTCCAAAAGTTGAGAATAGTTTCTCAGAAACTCAAAACTCACTATTTTCTCCTTAAAAGTAGAAGTAACAATTTAGTATTTTTGACTTTTGAAAAACACTTTTGAAATGTTAAGCTTGAAAAACAAAAACAGTATTTCAATAAACTAGATCAAACATGCTTTACCCGGAATATATTTGGGCACAACCACACAGTTGATTAAAATCATAAGCCTTCTATTTTGAATGAATTTTGCACTGGCTGAATCTGACCAGGAATGTGTATTTTCATGATTAACTATCTCCACCTTAAGGCCAATCTAATGCAGGACATGATTGAACAAGAAAAGAATAATGTAAAGAATGAACAATAAGATAACAAGATTTATACGTGGAAAAACCCTTGAATGGGAAAAGTCACGAGCATCTAAGGTAGGAGAAGATTTCACTATGTATTTGGATAATTGTAGAACAATTGCACAAATGATCATAAAGTATATTCTTTGTATTGTATTGCGTGAGATCATGTGTCCCTCAAATGATGCCTTCTTCTCCTTATATAGCATACTATAACGACATGATCATCTTGTCCGTAAATGGGAAATATTCTCCATTAATCACGCCATTGATCGCTCTCTAGAATATGCTTAATTATACGAGTAATGGTCTTGCTATATCATAATCTTCAGCATTTATGTCCGTCTTGAATACCATATAATGTGGTAAAAATCATCTTATATAATTATTCCTGACTTGGTCAAATATTGACTTTATGTTTATCCGTTGGTATCCTCTCCTACATGGTGTCAAGCCTGGTCTGCTTCGCTGAACCTGCCCTGGCCGTATCTTCTGGACTAAACTCTTTCTGTTGACTCTGCCCTGACCATATCTTATGGATTAAACTCTTTCCTGTCAGTGGTGTGAATTATGAGGCCTAACAATTGCCTTTTATCTCTTCGTTATCTTGGACCAGACTAGTAATAAAGAGATAATTAATCCTCAGCTTCTAATAACTTACTTTGGACGGTTGAGAGTTCCATTAAATTTAAACGACTAGTTTAAATTATGGTTACACGTGTGACTTGGAGTAAAAGTTTCATCATTGCAATTGTGCAACTTGCAGTAAAAACCCTGATTTCACTGCTATATAAAATGAAATTAATCCTTTCATTTATACTCATAAAAAATCGATCAAAATCTGTTTCAATCATCAAATTCTCTCTTTCGTTCTCCCAGACATCTCCATAAAATCAATTTAACTGCTCTAAAAAATAGATTTTATGCTTCCAAACTTGTTAGAACTTCCGGTGCCTTAGAAATCCTTAAACCTATTGAGGTTGCTTCAGACAGTCAGCCTGAGATTCAGGTTTTTGAAAATCATCCTCCTGTTGAAATTAAGGCTCTTGTTTACAAAGATTTCGAATTTGTCCGAGTCGGTGGTCTTGATGATCAATATGCTCTACCAAACTGCCTTAAACCCGAGTTTGAACAACTTTTGAAGAATAAAGGGATCTTCCATGCTGATACCGAAGTATGCATTCCAGAAGGTTCTCCAATTAGGTTAGGCCTGCCACAGATGGTTTTGTATGCATGTCTGGTCTTTTAATGCTGGTTGTAGGCTTCCCTTTTCTCCTTTGATAATCTAGGTCATTAAGGAGATTGAGGTTTCTCTTTACCAAATTATGGCCATGATCTGTAAAGTTGTGCATTTTATTGAGTACCTTTATCACAAACATAATTTGGTCATTGATATCAAGATTGTTGTACTCCTCAATATGCAAACAAATTTATAAAACTCAACTACTATGTAGCTAGTGGTCGAAGTCGGACACAGAGATGGAGTGGGTTTACACTAAGCTTGTTCAAGTCTATGTTTAGTCCAACAAAGAGATTGAAAGTTGACTATCAACTAAGATGTATACTAATGGATACAAATGCAAATAAAATAAGTAAATATGATAACAGAGATGGGTTTTAGCAAATAAGATGAAGTTGGGGTCATGGGTTCACCTAAGGAAGGTAGAGGGAGAAACAATGTCAACAAAGGTAATTTGGTGAAGAACGAAGCCTAGGGTCGATCCTAATGTCATAGGGTCGCTTCAAGTAGATGGTCAACACGTTTTCACATGCATTAACCACAAACTAATCACTAACATATCGTCCAAAGTCACCACTTTTACTTTCGCTCAAGTAGTAACTCAATACAAAGACAAAAGGTCCTTACTTTCATTTAGACAACTCAACAAACACCTTCCAAGCATGTAGAAAAAAGGCTTATCAATTAATCAAACTGACATTTTGTTAACATTTTATTATCATCCCCCTAACCATAATAAGACTACTCACACATACTAATAGTTGTAGATACCTCATTTCTGCACCTTTCGCCAGACACCCAGTGATGATTGGGCCGCATGTTAAATATACAGAGTGATGTTATGACATTTCGTAAGTTCTTCGATAAGTTGTATCTGAAACAGTCATGTCAACTCCTTGGTCGTCATTTACGTGCCGATACGGTCGTTTTAGCACTAATTAGAGTACATTTTTGGAGTCCGGGTCAAAAACCGTTTTCATTTTTTAAAGCCGCCTTGAGATTGAGTTGGAATGTTCTAGAGTTTTATACCTAAATATTATTTTAAGTGTTTAAATATGGAAAATATCTTGTCTTGCGGAATAAGGAAACTTACATCTTCCCTAATTTCTAAATAAAGCGCGGAAATCTTTCTTGCTGAGGAGGAAAGACTTTATGAGAGGACGCAATGGGTGCTGCGCCTCTTGGAATGGTCGCAGTGACTACTACACCTTTTCCTGGGCTGGTTTTCGTCAGTTTTCAGAATATTTCCGGATTCTTTCCAAATCTTATCTTTTCCTAAAATTCCTCCTCGTGATTAGTATAAATAGAGGCGTCCGCCTCACATATTCTTCGCGCGCGTATCCGCCCTTCTATTCTACCTTTGCACTCTAAGACCACGAGCTTTTTCTATTGACGTCTACGTGCTTGATCACTCGACCACGTAAGCGCAGTTCTTTCTGGGTACCAGTCTTGTTTGCATAAACTGACCAATTTGGCCAACTCCACCTAATTAACTCAATCGTTTTCTAAATTCCTTTTTTAAGGGCACTTTCAATCCTACATTGAGTCGAGAAATCACTAAAACGACAACTGATAGGCTTTCCCTCAGACGGCATGGGGCTATCAAATAATATTTATAATTCCAACAAACAACTAGCAAGCGGTAAGTCGAAGTCGATCCACAAGACGGGTAGTCAAACGGTTATCAAATGCAAGTAGCTATGTCTTTGTGTCACAATTTGGGTTTGAGATCTAAACTAAACTACTACAACGAAAATGTAAACAAATGAAATAACAAGTTACCCAAATAAGGATAAATATGTAAACAATTGATAAAAGGCACTAGGGTGTCATTGGTTCATAAGAGAATCATTGTATGATCACAATAATGAGTCGACAAACAAACGTAGTTGTGTTGGGATCGAGTTAGTTTATATCTTACAATCCCTAGAGAGACGTAGGTCTCGGAGTCGAGTTGGTTTATAGCTTATGACACCTACAACAACTTGGTTCTCCCTATTCAACTATATGCATGGTCTAACAATACTTGAATTTCCTTATGTCTTACAAGTCTTGTTGAAAGGATATAGAGTCATGCTAGGTTGTGAATCAAGCATTTCATCAAACATAACATGTGCATAAGTTGAAAACATAACATACAATCATTCATATGAACTGATTAAGTATAGATCTAACCCCTGATTACTCCCCTAATCCCCCACTAATCCTAGCTAAAGGACTACTCATACATCATCATAGTAAACATGTCAATAATGGTGTCAAACATCTTAACAAGCATAAACATGATGATTAAGTAAAAGGATTAAGTAAAGAGTAAGGAAATTATACCAACTTAAGATGAACAAGGAAATCGAAGAATAATAGAATAAAGCTTTGATTAATGATGAAGAGCTGTCAATTCTTCAATCCAAAAACCCAAGAATTCTTCAATTACAAACTAGATCTAAGATTATTTGAACAATAAGGAAAGGATTTAGATGTAATTAAACTAATCCAAACTATTAGAGTTCCTAAGATAATATTTCTTCCTCCTTTTCTTCTAATTACATGAAATATTTATACTAAGTAAAAATATTAGGGTTAACTAAGGGCTTAAATGACGATTAGACCCCTTGAGAAAATCCGGAGACTTGCTAGAGTTAGAGCAACTCGTGGGCTCCTTGCTTTACAAGAAAGTGATCCTGCTGCTTGGCTCGCTCGAGCTCCGGGGAGCTCGCACGAGCTGGGCTCGAGCTCGCTCGAGCTGAGATAGAGCTCGCACGAGCTATATTGCTTTTCTCTTGTTCTTGGCTTGGCTGTCCCCTAACTCGTGGGGGCTAATATGGACTCGTGGGGGCTCCTATCCATTGCCCGAATACTTGTTATATTGACTAAGGCTTTAAGCCTTGCTCTCCTTTTCGATGCTTAGTCGTTATATGCAATCAATTTAGCTCCGAAATGCTTCAATAAAGCAAGGTTAGCACTCTTCTCCTACCTAAGGCACCAAAACCTCATAGAATAGCAAATAGGTAGAAAAAGTCAATTTGTGTTGAACGAGGATATTTAGGGGATTAAATGTGCGTAAATACGAGTCACATCAACAACTTAGTTAAATCTCGCTTCATAAACATGTAAGTCTGAGGGTGTAAATCCTGCCTTTAATTTGTGTTTATTTTCTGTATTTATCTTATGTAAGAATTTATATTATAAGCACTCTTGAAACCATTTTCAAAGCGTATTTTAAAAAACCTTTTTTGACGAATCAGCAGAGAAAATTCGTTGAGAAGAATCACATTAATAGATGCGCTTTTTGGAATAGTCGCAGCACCTGCTGCGCCTCTCCCAGAGGCTCTTTGTCTGCTGCTACTCTTCTTCTTCTTCTTCTTCTTCTTCTTCTTCTTCTTCTTCTTCTTCTTCTTCTTCTTCTTCTTCTTCTTCTTCTTCTTCTTCTTCAAGTATTTGCTGTGTCATTCACTTTTCGTTCCGTTTTCTTTCTTTCTTTTGTAAATTCTAAGTTTCTTATTTTCTTTTATCAGTTAATTTTCGGCTTAAATCCCCTATAATCCAATATTTGCGGGTTTTCATCACTTATTCAAACCCGGATTTTAAAGGTTCGATTCTTCCACATCAAATAGTTAAAATTCATCTATTGTATATAATTCGTTTTAATTCGTTCTTTTATGATGCTTCTTAGTACATAAAACTTGACTAAATTACTTCCTCTCGAGTTGTATACTAATAATCTGTCTAAATTAACCAACGAACATTAACAAACCTGTGGGTCTGACTTTCACAGTCATAACCCAACTTAAGAACAAATGTACATATTGATGCGCCTCTTCCAGAGGACGCAACAGATGCTGCGCCTGTTCTGGGTTGCTTTCTGCCTCTGATCTCTTCTCGTTTCGTCGTAGGCTTTCTAATTACGTTTCTAATCGACTATTATTCTTATTATCACCCTAATTTTACATATTTAATTCTTTAGTTTTATTTTATTTTCTTTAAATCTCTTTGGAGCGTATTTATAACGTAAATTCAATAATACCCATTGTAATTCATTTCTTTGTAATTAATTATTTATTTCTCTTATATGATTTATTTATTTGGATTTTTCACATGTAAATGAATGTAAATTCTTCACTTTAACCCAATTAGGTCCTAACTTGTATGCGCAAACAACTTAGTCTAAGTTCACATTCTAGGTTTAATCAATTGGATGTTGCATTGCATGAATATAATCAACAACATATCAAGTATAGATGATTTCCCTGATCATTAGTAGAGGCCGTTATCGAGGCGGGTGGGATTAGGTGTTCAAATAAAGAGCTTCCTAATACGTATTCTCACCCCTTACTCAGATATCTTTGAGCATCTGTGTTCATTAGCATCACAAGAGTCATTTTAGACATAGAACGCTAAGGGTAACGAATTTCTTAGTGTTCATGTCATTTCAAAGCCTCTTATTTCCAAGCTCAACTTTCCAAAATATTCAAGCCATTTTCACCTTGACCCAGATACAGAGTCTTCAAATACTTTGCTGCCTAGAATGAGAGATACCCAATTCATCCTTAGGGTTCGCTTTTGAGTGTCCTCACATGACAAGAAATTTTTTATAAACTACACCTCTTTGGTCTATGATCATAGAAGAAATTATCTCAAATCGATTCTTCAATGTCAAGAAAAGGAATATACCCTCGTGACCCATGCATTCTAAAGCACTAGCAGCTAGCTTAGGCACCCACGCTTAGAACTACGATCTGGTTTGATTTCACTTCACGTGAATACGTAGGTAGTCCTCTACAGGGACACAACCATCCCAATTATAAACGTTCGACCTCAATTCTCAAAACCAGTTCGGAACTACGATTTGGTTTGATTTCACTTCACGTGAATACGTTGGCAGTCATCTACAAGGACACAACTATCCCAACCATCAATTTTCAACCTTAAATACCATCCTCTCAAATTTCACAGTCATCCCAACCGCTGTAACTATCCATTTCTACCTCTTTACTGAAGGCTCTTTCTCGTCGCCTAGTTTCCTTTTTTGCTAAATACCCGAGTTATGTTCTAATCCTAGTGTCTGTCAGTCCATGTTGGAATTAGTCCATATCACGTTCATGTCAGCCTATCATCTTATGACTGTCAGTCTATGTCACATCGGTCATGCGTCTAGAGCCCATTGAATATGCATAACGCATTACAAGCAACAGATTAAAATTTTAAGCAAGTTTTAAACTTTTTATAGAAAAGAAAAGATCTTTCGAAGCTTGTGTTCCCTTCCACGAGGTTACGTCTCAATTGCTTATGTACGTATGTAATATTTTTTCTGTTAGACTGTGAATTTGTGTGGCCACTAACCATGCAAATAATTATAAGAAGCACAAGTCGCTCCAACTAGGGGGCTTTGCCCAAGTCTTCATTCTCCCCAACGACAGTCAAGTTTATTCTTCTCCCCACCGGATTATTCAAAGTGTACTATTTTCCCAGCGAGAGTTCGTTGCCGCCTACACCCGACTTTCTTTCGAAGAGTTCGCTTGATACCGACGCATGCAGATTCAACCTCAATGATTTTCAATAATTCACTTGAGACTGACGGAAACTAATTCAACCTCAACATTTTTCGCAGAGTTCGCTTAATACCAATGCAAGCTTATTCTTCCCAGCAGTTTCTACCGACGTTCTGCTACCCCCCCTAGCAGTTTCTACCGACGTTCTGTTACCCCCTCCCCCAGCAGTTTCTACTGACGTTCTACTACCCTCAAGTTCTTCCCGAATTCGCTTGAGACTGACACAAGCTAATTCTCTCCCTAGCGGTTTTCAGAAAGTCCTACCTTTGCTTCTTCAAGTAGTTCTCACAAAGTCCCGCTCCCTGCGAAGCTCCCTCAATTATTGTTATTGCTACATTTACCCACGGAGTTCGAATGTTCGGGTTCGCCTTTAAGAAGTCCAAGGTATGAATTATTCCTATGGCTGGTGAGCTTTCCCACGTAGTCTAATGGACTTTAAACGACCCTCCCAAAAGTCAGCAGACTCTAAAATGTTCCCGACGACAGGTCCTTGGCTCAGTCCCCTTTAGCCACCTCGCGTCGCCATAGTTTTCAGGTTGTCATCTTCGATTAACCTGAGGGCTATACTTCGACTTTTGACTTATCCAAGCCTCGGTCAAAGTGGGGGCTCTGTAGATACCTCATTTCTACACCTTCCTCCAAACACCCAGTAATTATAGAGTCGCATGTTAAATAGACGGAGTGATTTTATGATATTTCGTAAGTTCGTCGACAAGTTATAGCTCAAACAGTCATGTCAACCCCTTGGTCGTCATCTACGTGCCGATACAGTCGTTTTGGCACTAACTAGAGTACATTTGGAGTTCGGGTCAAAAAACCGTCTTCATTATCTGAAGCCGCCTTGAAGCTGAGTTGAATGTTCTAGAGTTTAATGCCTAAATATTATTATAAGTGTTTAAATATCAAAAATATCTTGTCTTGCGGAATAAGGAAGCCTACATCTTCCCTAATTCCCAAATAAAGAGCGAAAATCTTTCTTGTTGAGGAGGAAAGACCTCAGGAGAGGATGCAGTGGGTGTTGCGCCTATTGGAAAGGTTGCAGTGCCTACTGCGCCTCTTCCTGGGCTGATTTTTGTTAGTTTTCAGAATATTTCTTGATTCTTTCCAAATCTTATATTTTCCGAAAATTCCACCTCGTGAATAGTATAAATAGAGACCTTCCCCTCACATATTTTCACGAGAGTGTCCGCCCTTCTCTTCTCCCTTTGCAATCTAAGACCACGAGCTTTTGCTATTGACGCCTACGTGCTTGATCATTCAACCACGTAAGCCCAGATCCTTCTGGGTGCCAGTCTTGTTTGCATAGACCGACTAATTTGACCAACTCAACCTAATCAACTCAATCGCATTCTCAATTCCTCTTTTAAGGGAACTTTCAATCCTACATCTGGTGGAGAAATCACTAAAACGACAACTTAGTTAAATCTCGCTTTTTAAGCATGTAAGTTTGAGGGTGTAAATCCTAAATTCAATTTGTATTTATTTTCTGTATTTATCTTATGTGAGCATTTACATTATAAGCACGCTCGAAACCCTCTTCAAAGCGTATTTTAAAAAACCTTTTTGTTGAATCATCAGAGAAAGATCGTCGATAAGAATCGCATCAGCAGATCCGCTTTCTGGAATAGTCGTAGCACCTGTTGCGCCTCTTCTAGAGGCTCTTTGTCTGTTGTTGCTCTTCTTCTTATTCTTCGTTGAGTAATTGTGTAATATTCGTAATTTGTAGCACTAGACACTTGGCCGAGTAAAGGGTACTCGACCGAGTGCCCGTGTGGGTTGGTCTATCAATGTTCTGGAATCTGGGGACTCGGACGAGTGCAGAGCACTCGGTCGAGTGAGGTGTACTCCGTCGAGTGTCACTTACTCGGTCGAGTGTCTTGTACTCGACCATTGTCCGGTTCGTGTCAGTTTTTTGCTGAGTTTATATATATTAGAACGAGAAACAATAAATCATTTTATTCTCTTTTAAAAACAAAACTTATACATCGATAACTGCTCCTCGTTCTCTAGTCAAACCGCAACGCGTCCTTGTCAATCGTTGGGGTTTTCGTACATCCTAGTATCGTAATTTTCGAGGTAAGTCCTTGATTTAGTCTTTTGGCCTGTTGTATTCTAACCCTAATTTCTGATTTTGGGGTTTTTGGGGATTTGTGTCTTAATTGCCTTATTGATTCGTTATAGGAGGAGACTTCGTAGAGGAAGCTTTCTGATCATTTGCTTGTTATCCGGATTGCTAGTTGAGGTAGGG
>VHZZ01017987.1:9389-21266 GCA_009801015.1 Silene noctiflora
AAAACCGGTTGGGTGTAAAGTTAATAGAGTTTTGTGATTATTTTATTTATTGATAAAACATAATCATTAGCCTATTGCTTGTAGCTTTCACTCTACCATTTTGATAAGACAAAATGAAGAAAAAGAAAGATGCATGCTTGGCTTCTTGGAACCCCAAAACCGGCTCCCCCTACCAACAATAAGAAATTGTTTTTCTTATTTTTGATACAATTCATTCTTACAAAAATACTTCAAGTTTTTATGWGAAAAACTCTCTCATATTCTCTCTAAAATGGTTTTAGATCTAAAAATTGTTCTTGCATAATACTCTAAAAATACAACATTACTAGTAGTAGTAATTMTATATATTGRTAGAGTTTAATTTTAAGGTMACTWWTATATTAATCTAGTTAATTAATATATTAGTTTTGAGGGTTGAGTCTTGGGTGMAATCAAGAGGAGCTCTCCTATACTTGGAGATTTTTGTGGAGGATCATCCCAAATAATATTTAGCTCAAGATCTAGTTTTGGAAGAAGTCCATTACTAGTGGCCTTAATTCGTCACTTATTTATAAGAAACGTTATTTTCTTCTTATTAATTCATACATGCAACTAGATCTATGAGTATAAATTAAAAGTAATTTATAAAATGAATTAGATGAGTCTAATTAGAGGTATTTGTTTCTAACAGGTTATGGAGCTAGGAAATATGTGTTATATGGGCTGGAGAGGGGTGTCTTTGATGGGCTTTAGAGGGGTAGGATTGGGTGGTGTTTGGGTCGTCGAATGGGTTGGGTTTTGAGGGGCTGCAAACACGGGTTGAAGGGGGGATGTTGGTATCGGGTTTGGGGATTGGATTGGGGTCGGGTTAAGGAGGGTTGATGTTGGGTCAATGGGTTGGATGGGTAATTGGGTCGGCGTACTCGAAATTCCTGCCAACTCGCAAAGAAAACGGACTTAAAAATTAAGCTAAAAACGAGCTTTAAAACACTTGCACAAACGAGTTTCTAACTCGTTTTTAAAACTTTCGAAATTCGATTTTTCAAATAAAATTTCTAACTTGAATAAAATAAATATTTTATTTTCAATAAAATAAATATTTTAAAAGAAATAAATTCAAATTAAATAAATAAAATGAATTTGAAACGAATTAATTTAAATTTCATTTAAATTAAAAGAAACGAATAAAACATTTAAAAATTTCATTAATAAAATGTTTTATCGACAACGTCCCTTTTACATCGTAAAATGAACTTAACGATATGACCAACTTGAATTACATGTTGTCATATCATCTTTGGGTATTTGACGGGATTTCTATAAATGTCAATATCGACAGATACGGGTATCTACAGAGCCCCCACTTTGACTGAGCTTAAACAGGGCAAAAGTCAAATTATACCCCAAGTCCAATGACCTGAGGATTCCGCGGGTCGTTTAGAGTCCATTAGAATTGCGTATGTAAGCTCGCCAGCCACAAGAAGAGATCATACTTGAAACACGGTTCTGGACGCCTCTGCTTTTTCCGTTGCTACTTCAATACTTTGGTCTTCGACCTGTGGTTTCATCACTCTCATCAACTTGCATGAATGGTGGGTTGAGCCTTATCCTTAGGCGCCTACATATCCGTTTATGAGGGAATCAAACCCGCGTCGTAGTTCGGCATTCTGCCCGACCTTTAGCTTTCTGCTGTTTCGGCCCAAATGGATGGGTTTTCCAAAAGAAAGTTGCCATATCTTTTGTCATTTGCTTTCAGCTGTGGAATTCTTCCATTTGCATAATGGTCTTTGGAGCCTACGGTTACAGAGCCCCCAGATGGAGTGTACCTGCTCAAACTTGGTCGATATTTCATGTAACATATATATCATACAATGAAAATGTCATCAACACGGGTTGCAAATAAAACATTTGAAAGGGGATAGATATTTTGAAATGATCTTCGATCTTGAAATGATAATGGGTCATCGACTCGGATAATATTTTGAAATTGAAATGATCTTCGATCTTGAAATTGAATGTTGAAATTGATAATGGGTCATCGACTCAGATAATATTTTGAAATTGAAATGATCTTCGATCTTGAAATTAACATGTTCGAAATGGCATTTTGAATTTGAAATGATCTTCGACCTTGAATTGAATTTTGAATTTTGAAAATGGGTCATCGACCCGAATGATTTTCGATCTTGAAATTGAATTTGAATTTTTAAAATGGGTCATCGACCCGAATGATCTTCGATCTTGAATTGAATTTTGAATTTTGAAAATGGGTTATTGACCCTAATGATCTTTGATCTTGAAATTGAAATTGAATTTGTAAAATGGGCCATCGACCCGAAAGATATTCGATCTTGAAAATGATAATTTCAAAAAAAGTTTTTGAGATGCCGGTTTTTTGAAATGTGGGTGGGTAGACTCAACTTGCATTTGAAGTGCGACATGAGGCCTGTAATTATGATGGGGATCCAAAAAAATGAGGTGGGCATAGCCCGTTAACCTCAAACAAAAATAAAATAAAATTCGTAAGTGTGTATGGGTTTTAACTCAAACGTTGACTCGCCGGGAGTAGAAATGTAGATTAGCCGTTCTGGCTGCAAATGGATCAAGCGACAGGGGACTGGCCGGATGACGAGCATCCCGAGTCTCCATGGTGGCCAGTTTCCATATGGAGTTGGTTTCTTTAGATTTGATGAGATTGGGTTTCCTTAAGTCTTTAACTCAAAGTTTCCTAAACCCGGTAGAATTCAAAAATTATTGAGTTTCCTAAAATCACAAGGAATCTCCAATTTTTCCCTATATAAGGAGGGGGAGACATGGAAAAGAGAAACATAATTCTCTCTTCAACTTATTTCTCTTAAAAAAACTCTCTAGAAAATATGAATTCCCTAATAGGAACCATGAAGGGTTGCGCTAATGATTTCAAAGGGCGAAAAACCCAAGCCTTGATAGATGCTAGTATTCAACCAATACTTCCCTATGTTCAGATTATTCCTCAAACTGCCTTTCTAGCTGAATGCTTGAGAAAGTGGAATCCAAATCACCATTTTTTTGCTTTTCCCGAAGGGGAAATATGCCCTCTTCCCGAAGAATTCACCATATTAGGGGGATGGAAAGTAACACAAGAGCCTGGTGTTCCTGATTTTACTGCTGATTGGGTTAGAGTATACTGTGAATATCGTGGACTGACTCGCAAGGAGGCCGATGTTGTGATCCAAGGAGACCAAGTGGATTTGAATGCTCTAGTTCATATCTTTCGAAATGCAAATGATCCTGCCATTGCCACTATATATCGTCGACGAGCCTTTGGTTTGATAATGTTACACCTGTATTGCTTTGACGGGTGTATGGATGTTGCAACGGGTCAAGGTCAAGCTCGTTTGATTAGGATCGTAGAACAAATGGAGAGGCATGCTAACCCAGCCTCGATCATTTTGGCCGAGACACTTAGGGGTTTTATCTCCGTAAGATCAACCCAAGTGCTCCTTTCAATGGATCAACCCGTCTTCTTCAGGTTTTTTTCCGTCTTTTCTTCTTTTTTTCGTTCGTTTTCTTCTTTTTTTTGTTGCTTTTTCTTTTTTTTCATCTTTTTTTTTTCGACAGGTTTGTTTGATGGAAAGACTTAGCTTGATTGACCCACCAAATTATCCAATGAAATATCGAGTTAGGAGCATCTGCAATCGTACTTCTCGATTTGCACTAAATAAGGGATCTGATTACTGGCGTGAAATGCTAACCACTAGGATTGGGTCACATGTTTGGTGGTCTTTTCCATGGCTTTGCCTGGGCTTTCTTACTGGGCTATCTGATGTGGATAGGACGCGTTACATTACTCTATTGGTCTTGGCTCGATCCATATGCATTTACCCTGACCGAATTCTTCGTCAGTATGGCCGAAAACAGGTGGTTCTCGTTATCGAGGCCGCACAAGGCCTCCCATTCGATATTACTCGTGCTCGGTGCTAGACTTGGCTCCGCTCCTGGCATCGCAAGACTACTTGGGCTCTTCTTAAGCCTGCTGCTTCAACTTGGGTATCGCAATCATAACTCAAATGGACTACTAAGACATCATTTGAAACTAGGAGAAGGTCGTACAAGGATGATGCTGTGGACTGGAAGAAACACAACGAGGCTCTTAGGAATCGAGCATTCTTCACTAGACCAACTCTTCTTTCAACTGAGCTTGAGACTAGGACTGACACGACTAACAGGACTTGTCCTAGGAGTTTGAGTGTATGGGGTAGACTGGGTGTTCGGCTGGATGAGGGGCCTACTTTGGCTAAACGACTGGGTCCTCGACCGAGTGCAAGAGACAGATTGGGCCCGCGTGAAGAAAGCGTAGTTCCTCCAAAGAAACGGGCCAAAGTGATGATGGGTGAGACTTCGTCTCACAGTGAGGGGTTATAGGATTCAGCTATTGATGGGCTAAAAGTTATAGTTTATTATCTATTATTATTACTATGTGGTTTTGTTTTCCTTTTGATTGATTGTAATGGGTTTAGCGCAAAATTTATTGAAATAAAACAAATACTATTTTATTAAAAGTTCCCAGTTTCTGCATTTGAATTATATTATTTCTATGGTTGTACTCTTATCAAGAGTTGCCTACGTATCTGCTTTTCAACAGAATCAAACCAAAGCCGTAGTTCTTGCAACTTAAAATGCAGTGGCAACAATTGCCAAACTTTGAAAACAACTTGACTCGGATACAATGCAATCCAAACATTAGTTCATAACATTTGAGAATGAGGCCTTAAGGATAGTATTTCTTAAATTGATCCAAATTCGTTGAATTTGAGAATTCATTCCCATCCAGATCAGTTAATCGAACTGCTCCTCCTGTAAAGATCTTTTTCACCAGGTAAGGGCCTGCTCAATTTGGTTTAAATTTACACCGTGGGTTCATTGGTAGTAAAGCTCGAACTGACTTTAACACTAGATCTCCTTCCATAATTCCTCGAGGTTTCATGTTTTTGTTAAAAGCTCTTTCTATCCTCTTCTGATAGAGTTGGACTTGGTATAGTGCATTCAAGTGCCGCTCATCTAGCAACACAAAGGAGTCATACCTAGCTTGGATCCAATCTTCTGCAGGGACCTGGCTCTCAAGTAAGATTCTTAAGGATGGTACTTCTAATTCGATGGGTTGGACTGCTTCCATCCCATAGACCAAATAATACGGGGTTTCACTCGTGGCTGTTCTGATTGATGTTCTGTATCCCCATAGAGCAAAGGGTATCTTTGTCGACCAGTCTTTGTAATTGTCAGACATTTTCTTTAAGATGGCTTGAAAGTGGGTCCCATAGTCACTGATGAACTCATGTGGCACCCCATAACGACAGACGATATCGTCCTGAATGAACTGTGCTACTTGTTTTGCTTTCAGGTCTCTGTAAGACCTATCCTCTACCCACTACGTGAAGTAGTCAATTGCTACAAGGATGAAACAGTATCCTCCTGATCCAGAGGGATTTACTTTTCCGATGATGTCTATTCTCCAAGTTCAAAATGGCCAAGGTGATGTCATGGTATACAACATAGACGGTGACACGTGTTGTACATTTGCAAATATTTGGCAACTGTGACAATGTTTGACATAGTGTTGACAATCTGCCTCCACTGTAATCCAGTAGTAACCAAGTCTCATGATTTTTCGAGCCAACATGTGAGCATTCATGTGGGGTCCACATTCCCCGTCATGAACTTCTTCTATAACCCTTTCTGCGGTCCTTCTATCAATGCATCGTAACAAAACACCTTGAGTGGTCGTTTTGTACAATTGCCCTAATTGGTCTTAACGAAATGGGCCGAAAGCATCTGTAATGCTCTCTTCCCACGTGTACCGAGGTCATCGGGGTATTCTCCCGTGTCTTTGAATTTCACTACTGATGTGTACCAAGATTCGATTTCATCTTCCTCGATATCATGGATCTCATTGACATATGATGTTGATGATCTTCGTTCGACATATAGTGGCATGTTGTTTATGTGATCTGGGATGTTGACTAAGGCTACAAGTTTTGATAAGGCATCTGCAAACTTATTTTCTTCTCTTGGTAAGTGAACATACTGTATTTCATAGAAATACTTTTCCAGATTGCCACTTTTAATCTTCCATGACCGTGTCACTTCGTTACTGACCAAGGATAAGTTACAATGAACAAGTAGCTTCTTTACATTCGAATCAATGGCACTACGCAAACCCAGTTGGCATGCTTCATATTCAGCTACATTATTGGTAACCAGGAAATCCAATTTGATAGACACGGGTACATGTTCCCCTTTTGGCGAAATGAGGAGAATATCGACCCCATACCCCATATTGCTTGAGGCTCCATCGAAATAGAGGTCTCATACTTCATCTTCGATGTGTACCACGTTCTCATCTGGAAATGACCAGGTGTCTGTAACACCATCTTCTTCTATTGGGTTATCAGCGAGGAAATCTGCGACTGCCCTTCCTTTTATAGATTTCAATGGTACGTACATAAGGTCAAATTAAGATAACATAAGGGCCCCTCTAGACATTCTGCCATTTAACACTGGTTTTTCAAACAAGTACTTGATCGAGTCCATTCTAGAATACACACTGACACTGTAACAAAGCATATAGTGCCTCAGTTTCAGAGTTGCCCAGACTAGGCCTAGACATGTCTTTTCCACCGCTGTATACTTTGTTTCATATTTTAAGAACTTCTTGTTAATGTAGTAAATAGCTCTTTCTTCTTTTTCCACGGTTTTAGCTAGAATTACCCCCATCGCAGTATCTGTTATTGTTAGATACAAGGATAGTGGCAACCCAGCCACATGTGGGCTAAGTACGGGTGGAGCGGATAGAATTTCCTTCGCTTTTTCAAAGTAGCTTGGCACTCATCGTCCCATACCTCATGTTCTCCAACCTTTAGTTTCTTGAAGATTGGCTCGCATATCATCGTCAACTTTACAACGAACTGACTTATGTATTGGATTCGGCCCAGTAAACTTCGAATTTCTTTCTCGATCTCGGGATGGGGCGTTTCAATGATGGCCTTGATTTTCATAGGGTCCACTTCAATGCCACGATGGCTAACAACATGACCCCGAAGTTTGCCGGAAGTGACCCCAAAAGCACATTTTTGGGGGTTCAGTCTCATATTGTACTTCCTTAGTCTTTCAAAGAATTTCCGTAATGCCCTAAGGTGGCCATCACGTTCTTTTGATTTCACGATCATATCGTCGACATAGAACTATACCTCCTTATGCATCATGTCATGTAGCAACGTCGTTGTTGTTCTTTCGTATGTAGCTCCGACATTAATCAATTCGAAGGCCATTACTGTATAACAATAGGTCCCCCATTGGGTTGTGAAGGTTGTTTTTTGCATATCTTCCTCGACCATCTTTATCTGATTGTAACCGGCATACCCATCCTTGAAAGATAATAAGGCATGATCGTGATGTTTTCAACCAAGATATCGATGTGAGGTAACGGAAAATTGTCTTTTGGGCTCGCCCTATTCAGATCACTGAAGTTGACACACACGCGTACTTTCGCGTCTTTCTTTGGTACTGGTACTACATTGCCTACCTAATCAGAATACTCAGATACTTTGATGAAACCGGCTTTGAAATGTTTATCAATCTCTTCCTTGACTTTCAAAGACTATCGGTACGTATTCTACGTAGCTTTTGTTTTATGGGCTTAAATCGTAGCATGATCGGAATTTTGTGTTCTGCAATTTCCTTATTAATTCCCGGCATGTCTCTGTAATACCATGCAAACACGTCTTTGAACTCGTTTAGTAGATCCAATAAACCCTTGCTTTTCTGTAGGATCTAGAGTGGTTCCTATTTTGAGCTCTTGGGGTTCTAAGGTAGTCCCTACATTGATGGTTTCTGTATCTTCGATCACAGAGTTTCTTAGGTCGTATTCTTCCAACCCTTTAACCAAATGTAGAGGTGGTTCTACCTCCTCTTCTTCTTCCATTTCTTCTTCAACCTGTTTATTTTCGTCCTCATTCTCAAAGTCACTACTAAAACAATTATTTTCAAAAATAGAATTGCAAATTAAAAGAGACGAGTCGTAAGCAAACTAGTTTATCTAATTATTGTTGATTTGAAATTGCGCAAAATGCGCAAACATCTGGGCCAAATGATCAGAGGTCAGTGGCGGAACTGGCGCGGTATTCAGGACGAACTAGGGGACGGTACATTAAAAGGAAAGACCGGGGGAGGTGTATCTTCGACACTCGACTCCTTAGACATAGACCTAGAACTCATATCAGACTCAGACTCAGAATCATCGTCTGGCTCGAACATTTCTCCTTGTCCTGTAGTCAATTTGAAGAGCAATCCTCTATTGTCGGTCCATTTGACGGTTTTCCTCCATCCCGAGATAGGCCCCTTAGGATCTACATTAGTGATGAGGGTAGATGGGTCGAATCCATCGCTTCGAAGGATCATACTAACCAAATCTTCGTTTGGTTCCATGGTAACTCTTTCTGAGGGTACAAAGAGAAGCTAAAGTACTTTCCAGTCTTGAGGATTTTCTCACAAACATGACTCTCCGTATACAAGTCCATACTCTCTAGCTCGGGAGAGGTTTTGATCATGATTATTACCTCGAATCCACAAGTATAATTAGTGCTATCAAGAGTCACTTCTGAGGTTAAGTCTCCTCCCGTTACTATGATTGGTGTTGCATTGATGGTGATGGTCTCCCCTTTGAGGGGAATCTTGATTTTTCTATGTAAGGTGGAAGACACTGCCTTTATTCCTTGGATCCATGGCCTTCCTAATAGTAGATTAAAGGACGGGGCCACATCAATGACCTGGAAATTGATCTTTCTTTCGATGAGCCCAGTATGAATCACCAAATCGACAGTTCCGGCCACTCTACGAATCGTCCCATCGAAAGATCGAACCGTTTGAGTGGTTGGGATGAAATATTTTTTATCAAGGCCCAAAAGATGAGTCGTTCTTAAAGATAAGACATTGACTTCTAACCCGTCCTCGACAAGGGTCATAGGGACGTGTTTGTGGAGACATGTTATGGCAATGTACATGGCCAATCCATGTTTGGACCTTATTGGAGGCAAATCTTCATCGGAAAAAGTTACGGCATTAGTAAGCCGTGGTTGGTTTTGAGCAACATAAGTCACCATATCACTTGGAGTAGCATCTGAGGATATAGTTGTATTCATTAGAGCTTGCAATAAGGCTTGTCGATGTTCGAATGAGCTTAGAATGAGCTCCCAAATAGAGATGTCGGCCTTAATCTTTTGTAGCTGCTTAATAAGGGGAGCCTCTTGGGATTTTCCCTCGTTAAGGGCCTCTATTAAGGTTGGTTCTTTATCTTTTGAGATCGACCCATGGACAACCTTCTCGACTCGAAATGGACGGCCCGACTGTGTCAAGTGGTTGGACTCGAGATCTTCTTTTCTTAACTTTAAGACTTCGTCTTTAGTAAATGGGACAATAGCACCCTTTTCAAGGTACTCATCGTCTTCATCATCAACCCAGATACCATTGATTTCATTGGCACTCCCAAAAAATGTAGGGGGTGCAGTTAATAGAAAAATTCCTGATTTGAACTTCGTTCTCACTTGGAGCAACCAACGAACATTTCACCCACATAAAAACCGTTTAAGAGACAAATGGGTTGGATCAGATGAGTCATATCAACATTGTCTTTGACAAATATCCCATTTGCATGATTCCCGAATAGGCTAGTAACATTATTAGGATTCACAGTTAGGATTGGGAGGGTTCCACTCTCAATCATATCTTTGATTTTATGTCTGAGACGGTAGCATCTTTCTGTGTCATGACCCCTTCCTCGATGGTAGGCACAATATGCATCCGACTTATACCATTTGGTTCGTTGTTCCAACGGTGGTTTAGGAGTTGGGCCTATGGGATTCAGCTTTCCCTGGGCCTGAGTCTTTCTAGGGCATATGTATAACTACACCCTATGCCGGTGAACACTCTTGGGTTAGAACGTTGTGGCTTTTTGGAAGTTCCTCTTAAAAAGTAAACAACTTGGATGTCATTGGGACTTGCAAGTGCCTTTGATTTAGAGGAAGAGGCCCCAGAGTATCCCTTGGGCTTAACAGCTTCCATAACACGGAAGTCATCTTCGATTTTCCTCCCGATACGGGTTAGATCATTGAATATGCTAAAGTTTTGATATTTCAGCTCATTACGGTAGACAGGTTGAAGACTTTTCACAAACTTGTCGACCATATCGACTTCGTCGGGCTTTTTGGTCAACTTCACGCTTTTAGCGCGCCAACGGGCCAAGAAATCAGTAAAGCCCTCTTTCTCCTTTTGGGTCATAACCTCGAGAGTTCTCATGGTTGTTTTGATCTTGGCATTGTCAGCATAATACCAATAGAATTCAGTAGTTAGATCTTCGAATGTAGGGTAGTTCTTAAGATCTAAGTTATAGAACCATTCCCTTGGATGTTCCTCCAATAACTGAGCAAAGATAGAAGTTAGCATGCTTGAAGGTAAACTCTTCAAAGCAAGGTGCTCTTTGTAGGACCTAATTTATTGCAGAGGCTTTTCATTTCCCTTAAATTTAGGTATGTCTGTGACCACAAAGTTTTTTGGAAGTTCATCCTGGACTAGAGCATAGGCCCTACCATTTTTATAGTGGATACTATCTCCTTGAGAGAGCTTCATCTGGTCTTCAACGAGCTTGAATTGCCTTTCAAACTCAGAAATTTCAGGTTACAGGGACCTCCCCACCAATCTTAGTCTCAATTGCAGTTAACCGAGCCATGAGTTGTTCCAGAGTCTCACTCATCTTAGTCACAAGAGTTTCAGTTGTCATTTTTCTTGTCCGGACCGTCCTTTCTATAAAGAAACCCTAAATGAAATCAAAATCCAAGTCAAACACCTATACAAATAAGGACTCGACTCACAGACTCGATCTTTGACTCGGATTTGACTCAAAGACAGACCTAGACCCAGGAAATAAGCTACGTGGCTCATTTGCAGGGGGTGACACTCGTGGGAAAGGGTTCTTAGACTTAACTAGGACTATGACCTGACTCAACTGACTCTTGACTTGGACATGACATTGACTTGGTGTGACTAAACCGTGATTGAACCAAACATGGCTCATGGGTTCGAAAATGACGCCCAGAGTGTCCTAGATAGGGCATTTTGTGGTTTGACTTTGACCAAATGGTCGACATACATGACTTGGACCCAGGAGATGACTTGGGTAACCCACTAGGGTTGTGTTTAGCTAGACAAAAGGTTCACCTGAACCTTAGACAAAACCAAACATGGTTGACATAGACCAACATGAGCCTAACTAGGCTTGTTCTGGTCAAAATTCTAATCCTAATTCGGCAATACTTGACTTGGAAAAGGCTCATTTTTCAAAAGAGGTAAATTTGAAAAGGTTCGGGATTGTTGTAATCCTAAACGGGCAGCATTTCAGCTTTAAAAGGGCTCTTTTTTCAAAAGAGGTAAGTTCAAAAGTTCGAGATTGAAACATGGTTTAAAGGTTCGAAAACATTGGGCCTAAAATTTCAAAAAAAAGAAGGATGAACGGGTTTTTTTTTCGATAAAAGAAAGGCTTCGATTTTGAAAACGACTCGGAAATCACATAGCACTTAGTCATTCACATTTTAGGGATGCAATGCATGGGCCTAAACTCTTCTAAGTCTCGGTCGGTCCTCTAAAATGGGTTTATGCCAATGATCCCACATTGTTAGGTAACTGGCTACCCACCATAGTCTGTAACAAATGATGAGATGACGTTGCTAACCTCGGTGGAACCACCTGATACTTAAATCGGGCATAGTGAATGTGTCACCCCGCTATTTAGGACACTAAATAATAATATAAACAATTTCAAAGCAGCGGAAAAGTACGGGATTTTTAAAACTTTTTAAGTTCAAAAGCGAA
>VHZZ01017990.1:29242-44799 GCA_009801015.1 Silene noctiflora
TTCCTTAATCAAGCAACCCAGAAAGTTGACGATCATTACCGTGCAAGTGAAAAAAAATGGGAGGAGGGGGTGGGGTTTAAGAGTTTAGGGTTGAGATTAAAACCATGGACAAAATTCTATGATTTCGTGTGTTGAATTAGTTAATGGGAAGTTGAATAGGGATGTAGGGTAGTAGAAAGTTTCAGTTTTCAAAGAAGTTACGCATTACTCGTACACTGTTACGTATGTAGAATTGTAGATTTGTATTTTATACGGTGAATTGATTGACGATAGCTTGACACATCAACAAATTTTAGTATAGTGGCTTTTGCTTTAATTAATAGTATTAATAATGATTAATGATTAATGATTTGGATTGACACAAACACGTATTGAACCAAAAATACTCAAATAATTGAAATTGATCCGATTTAACCAAGATCCTCAATTTTTTCGTCTATTTTAGTTGTTTACATATCAAATCTTTAGTTGTAACTAGTATGCATAAAATTTAAAACAGTTAGGACTGTTTCCTTCCGGTCTTCAATGTTAATTGTTTTTAGTCCGTGAGAAAAGAGTTTGAAGAAGGTAGAATAGAGAAGGTCGATAAAAATCTCCAACTCAGAAAATGATGAAACCCGTTCTATTTCAATCTGACTGTCACAAGAACTACGTAGATGGCAAATAAGATGCTCCATCTTACATGAATAAGTTATGATTTTATTACGATTTCGTCACCGAAACACTCAAATCCATAGCTTAAGGCAAAGACTACAGTTTAGCCTGAAAAGACAATGAAGAAAACAAGTAGCTTTTTGAATGTTTCCATATTTGGCGTTGTAGAGGACATTGTCGAGCTCAAAGTATTTTAAGACAAATAGATTTCCAATACTATTCGTCTTAATATACTTTGAGGTCGACAATGTCCTCTACAACGCGAAATATGTAAACATTCAAAACGCAACTCCTTTTCTTCTTTGTGTTTTCAGTGACGGGCGAAACTGCAGTCTTTCTTTTCTTGTTGCTTTGGTTAGCAGCAGGCCATAACAGGACACAGACATCACTAACTTCCAAGTTATTATCAAGCACAAACCCAGCCCACCCCTTGTTCACTGTGCATTGCTGTTTCCACCGGTTGAATTGAACTTGCCAACTCTTTTTACCCGGCACAACTCTCAATTCGATACTTTGGGACTCCTCTGGAAGGTAAACATTCGCAAACCACTTTGGAATCGTCTGCATTTTATAAATGTGTAATCAGTTTATGCATGATCATATATCATCACAAAAAGGTTATTGTGCAGTCGTAAACAGAATAGTAACTGAGCCGCTAAGTTTTGAAAAGACGGGAGTAAGGACTTAAATAATGAAGAGTAAAGAGACGTGCCAGAGTAAAACCGTGGCTGACATGACTCGGTTTCATCACGATGAGGCATGACGGCATGAATCTAGAAAACTGAGCTTTGGCCCTTTTTAGAGCAGCAATCTCTTCTTCTCTCGTAATATCCCTTCTGCTGGAGACAACGTGTCGTATTCTACGACCACCCTTGTTCAACCAATTCTTACTACCTGAATCTGCTTCGACACATACATAACCACGACAATAGAAAGTTATGAGACATGACTTAGAGAGCTGCAAGTCTATGCTAAATTGAATACGTTAAACAACGACGACTTAGACCCCTTGATTTCGATGTGAAAAATTGAGTTCCAATTATAGAGTTCGGAACAATACCTGAAGAGCATATTTGATCGTCTTCATCATCTACCACATTTTCCATCTGCAAACTAGACTCTTCGGAACATTGTGCATTGACTGGAACCCCAATCTTAGATTGTATGGATTCTGCTTCGTTCATTGCGTGATTGAACTCACCTGCATTAGATCCCTTTTTCTTCTCCGTTGATGGATCTTCTTCCTGTTTTCTTCCCAAAGATGCAGGGAACTTATCTGCAGTAAAATTGTCGTGCTTCTGTGTTTCGTCCCCTTCATCATCAGAAGACGACAGCCTTGACATGTTGGAAATTTGCCCTTGAGCAGCACTTTTGTGTGGATTTGGGGCCTCCCTTACAGAGCAACAATGCTTAGTGCCAGTGCTCGAGTTACCATGTCTTACCACAGAGTAAGATCCTTCTTTCTCACAGCCAGTTGCATCAAAAATCAGCACATCAAAACAAGATTTCCCTGAATACTCGAACACCAAAAACTCCGATACAATTAGGCCATGATCCTTGACAAAAACATCCCAACCATGTTGGAGAAAAAAGTCTTGTTCTTTCTCGATTAGCTTTGCAGTCCAAATGTTTCCACTAGGACCGCGAAGATTCACCTCATCGAGCAATTCTCCTTTAAACTCAAGTTTGAACTTCCTTGGAATTCTCTGTTTCAACATTCAAACATATGACAACTAAGAAACGACATGAAGTATTAATTCAGACTATATATGTAACCTTAGAAATTCAGGTATACCAGCTCAGTTCGGAAGTCACCCAACATAATCTTGAAGAACCGTTGCTTGTTTGAATGCTCGCCATTCCAATACTGCTCTCTATTCCAAGTCCTGCATTTCCCACATTCAATTCCCATTTCGTATCTCTCGGCCAGCAATCTCCTAACCAAATTCATCCCGATTTCAGGTGTTTTATCGTCTTTCTCGTTCTATGTTATATGGGTTTTGAAGTAAAAACGATTACGATTTATAAGGCATCTCATCTCATCTCATCTCATCTCATCTCATCAATACATCATAAAATTAGCATGAATTTGGTGATAGGTTGAACAAACCAAATGAATGATGTCTTTATTTCATGTGAACATGTGGTGTAGCCCCATGCTAACCATATATGATATACAAACAGAAACAAACTTTGAAATGTGCAATAAAGAGTTCCTGAAAATGCAGGTGAGGCGAATATGGGATCTATTTATTCTTCATAACGGGTATTTTAGTCAAAGTAAACAAATAATTGCGACCGAGGGAGTAGCAACCAACAATTTTTCACAACTCAGCTAAAGTGATCTTATTTTCAGGACTTTGTTGATTTAGTCAGACTTGCAGTAGCTCCCTGATGACATCACCAGTACAGCTCATGTAGTCATGTTTGATCCATTCCTTAATGGTGGCAGCAACCAAGTGTGCTGTGTCTAATTACGACAAATATATATACTACGTCCTAATCATTTATTTAAGTTTGATTAAAATACACCATATCACATTCGTTCTTCGTAAGAGTAAGAGTAAGAGTATAATAAAATGAAGAGGGACTCTTAGTGAAATTTACCGCTTACACCCAAACCTACGAAGTTATGTGATACGAAAATGCATTCCAAAAAACCGAACTTAGGAGACTCGCATAGTAACAAGCCTAATCACGCAAGTAGTCATGATTTAGCACACAATTTTATCTTTCACAAAACTCCAATTTCAAGCTCAAAGCTTTTCTTTTTACCGTCGAAAATTTCCCTTTGTTGGTGTAAATGAGGACAAGAAGTTAATTATTCATTAACCGATTTGAAGACTATTGGAATCAAGTGAGACTCCAGAACATAACAAGACAAGAGAAAAGTGGTACTCATAACTTGATCTTAATCACGTTAGCATTTTTTTTGCTTTACAAGTTTCCCAATACAGAAAAAAAGGTATTAGAGACGTACGTTTACGTCGAACTGTGTTAATCACTAGACTAAAATCCGGTTGATCATACATTAGTGTGGATGAATGCATAAATGGATTTGATAATACCAATCAGACCCGTTAAACCCTAAACCCTAATTGTTCTTCACTTGTAACTTCTATCTAGCAAGCATCTTACTTTTCTGAACTCCCCCTTCTCAATCAATCCCCAAAATTACATAATCAAACCCAATTTTCCAATTCCAATTCCAATTCCAATTCCGATGCCATCATCCATTTCAATACCCTCTTCAAATTCCCAATTCCTTCAATTTCCATTAAAACCCAGTAAAAATCCCAATTATTCATCCAAATTCAAAGTCTTTTCCCTTTCCCTAACCTCCCCTAACTCTGAATTCCAACTACCCTTTCCTAAATTAAACAATTCTTTCCCAAAATCAATTCTTCCTATAATTATTAAAAGAAATGGAAAAGATTATAGATATTATTATGATGGTAACTCTTTGGAATTAGTTTCTGATGATTACCCAGATGGTTCAATCTCATTATTTGATGGCTTTGCAAATGGGTTTAGAAAATTCGTTGGGATTGTTACTGATTTTTTTATACCAAAGAATGTTAGTCACAATTATATTGATTATGTTAAGTGGAAGTTCTTGCATCGTGTTTTTAGTTCTGCCCTTCAGGTTCTTGCCACTCAGGTATAACTTACGAAGACGGGTTTTTTGGACTTAATTTCAGTTCAATTTAGTTTCGTTTAGTTTAGTTTAGTTTTGGCGCGGTTCATTTGAACTTAATTTTAGTTCACTTCAGTTTAGTTTAGCTTAATTCATTTTTGTTCTCAGTTGAGTTTAGTTCAGTTTAAATTAGGCCCCGTTATTTTTTACATAGTTTTAGTTCATTTCCGTTTAGTTTAGTTTAGTTCAGTTCATTTACGTTCTTAGTTAAGTTAGTTTAGTTCAGACTTTAGATAGTTTCAGTCCAAAAGAACAGGGCTTAAATGATGGTTGTTTAATGATGATGCCAAAATACTGTACTAGCTCAATTGTAATTTTGAATGGCAGTGGTAATTTATGTTGTATTCTACCGAAGGAGTAGAAAATAGTTCACTGATTGAGAGGGTGTCGTGGACTGTGGGGGATTCATGTTTGTGATTGCAGTGAGGTTTTTATTTGCAAAATGTAGTCATTAGTGTTTGTTCAAGATCATTCATATGCTGATGAATGTGTGGTGATGGTACTAAATGTTATGGAGTATATGAGGCCGTTTTCTGATATCGATGAGATAGGTTTTGATGTATTCTTCTCATAGAACAAGATGCTATTCTAACGCTTTTGAACGTTGTTGCAAGTGTAATAGGAACTTGATTGTTGTAGAGGAACTCTGGTGTTGTAATGGCACTTAGGTTTCTGCAAAATGTATTCTTTTGCCGGTTTTTATGTTGTAGGAGTAGTTTATAGATGCATGTAATGTAGGTCTGTATGTGGGATTTGGTACCACCAAATGATGTTGAGGGCGTGTAGTGGAGATGTTATTTAAGTTTTAGTGAAGTTTAAATGTAGGAGTTGTAAGGTTATGTGCTGAAAACTATTTTATCGTTTTGAATTCCCAATTCGGATTTATAGTTGCATGCTCTGATCATTTTGGTGGATAGGCAATGTTTCGGGCGATTGGAGTTGGGTATGCTCAGTCCCTTCCCTCTGCCGCTGCACTGAACTGGGTATTGAAGGACGGGTTAGGAAGGCTAAGCAGGTGTATCTACACGGCTTGCGTCGGTTCTGCTTTTGATACAAATTTGAAGGTATGGCAAGTTTCTGTCTATGTATCCTATCCTCCATTTAATAGAAGATGCCTTATATCTCCCTGTTTATGTCAAGCTCAACTTAGCATAAGCATAGATGGATCAGAATATTAAACGGTTATAGCTCCTAATTGCATTTTTGAAAGAAAGAAAAAGGATATGTCATCTTTGACGTAAAAATATAATGTAGAGGAAGAGTAGTCCTCTTTCGGTTTCATTTGAAGCTTATTAAAATTGTGGTCTTGTTTCTTGCTCTGTGTAAGAGAGTCAGGTTTGCAACTTCAGTTATGTTCAGCTTAAGCATTGGAGTAGAATTGATGACACCAGTTTTTCCTAACTGCTTCCTGCTGCTTGCATCTGTAGCTAACGTTGCTAAACAGATCAGCTTGGCGTGCTACTTGGCAACTGGTGTAATGTTTCTCCTTCAACATCCTCCTATCCTGTTATTTATATACAGTGACTTTTTGTCTTGTCATTTTAAAATGTACATGGTTTAAGTCCTTTTTTGGGGAGTCTTACAATGCGCTTCTGAGCTTTTTTTTGGATACACATAGTGCAGATATATAGATTTGCTTGTTACATTTTGCTGTTTACCATGATTTGTGACATTATTTTCCAGTTTTTAAATGCTTGCTTAGAGCCTTAGACTGCCTTTGACATCTTCTGTTACTGAAATTAACTGTGATGGAAACCTTTGTTACTCCGATATTTCACTTAGTTGCCGTATTCCGTATCCGATACGACACTTTGATACTTCATTAAGTTTAGACCAAAATATTGAAAATTTCGCACAAAATAGCCGTATCAGATACCCCGATACGTATTTTGCCGGATACGAGTAGACGAGTCTGAGTAACATAGATGCAAACACATTCTCTGAAATAACCTCAACTTTCTGCGAAATATGTGAAGTTCTTTGGTTCTTGTAATCGTAAGTTGGGCGTCTGAATCAACACTCTTCAATTAATGACTTTGATGTGAGTTTGATCCCTTTAGTTTTAAACCATCGAACATTCCACTCACAATCACTAGTTGTTAAGAGCTTTTCAAAAGTTTATTTTGTGAATCATCAGCTGCCCAACTTCCTGAGATTTTTCTAATGTTTTTGCCTTAAAACACCAATTTACTTAATTATGGAGCAAAATTTTTGCAACTGTTTACCTCTCGATAAGCCAATTCAATTGCATTTACCTTTGCATTGGTGTTTCCGTACCCCTCTGTTTGGAGGGAAAGAGAAAGGTACAAACTCCCTATTTAAACAGATTGGTAGTAGTTCTTGCTTTGTATCTTGAGTAGTTAAATATATGTATATCAGGCAGCTTTTTCACACATAGTCACTTCGTCGTATAGATTATAGTCTCATAACTACAATTAGTGCATTCGCAGACTGCGGTTCATCGAAGTTTTGCACTGGCTGATAACGTGGGAGAGGTTTCAGCAAAGGCTCAGGTTGACTGTAATCTAAAATATGAAGGACATATTTTTTGTTTATGTCCAAATGTATGCTGATTGATCTCTTGCTTTTCAGATCCAAACAGTGTGCTTCGATACCTTGGGTCTTCTTCTTGCCGCATCTTTAAATGTAATATCTCGAAATAATCAAAGGTTTGGTTCCTATTCTGAGTCCTTTTTAGTTTTTCATCATGTGTTTCTTTTTCAATTTCCCTTGAAAGCGTCTTGTCATGATCAATCCAATATACATATTTATGACCAAAGGATTAACTGGATTTGCCTCTATGTGATTTGATCACATGTATTACGGCATGCATTTAACAATATAAGGAGTAATTTCTCCTAAAATACACTGCTAAATATGTTCGTAACTAGCTTACTGATGCAGATTGCAAGTTGGCTTGCCATTTGTGGTATATCCCATATTCTCAGCTGTTGACCTATGCGGAATCTACCAATCCCTGAAGCACGTGCATCTGCAGACATTGACCAAGGTTTACCTATCAACTCATTCTGGTCTAACAATTTTATCTGTCTGTTTACAGAAGATGAGTAAGAAATTTTCTAACGCGAACGCAATATTCAGGATAGGCTTGAGATAATTCTCAATACATGGATTCAGTGTAGATATGTTCCATCGCCTGCTGAAGTAAGCAAGCTGGAAGGAATCAATCTTTTTGAAGGTAATGTTAAGTTAGACACTTGGCCGCCAGACACTCCTCTGCTTGGTTACCATGCCCAAAAGACTAAAATGCAGCTTTACTACTTTAATATTCATGAGATTATAACAGGCAGAAAGAAACGGACGTGGCCGGTTCGAATTGGTTGTTTGGATCCAAAGAGACACGTACCATTCTTGAGTATGTTGACAATGACGTCTTTGAGTGCGGAGGATTACTATTTCATCTGCTTGGAGCCCTGTAGTGGACTAAGAAAATCTCAATATGTATGGTCTTCGTATCATACATCACTTGGCACTATTGTGCATATATTTCCTACTCTTATGCTCTCGCGGTTACAATTTGATTACTTTCGCAGGGGATTCTTCTCGCTCTAAGAGAAGGTGCTAGTATGAAGGATGTCATTATGGGGCTGCTGCAGGTAGATATTCAAGTTTTGTGTATGCTTGTTACGGAGTACTCCCATATTAGATTAATTTCGTACGCTTAGCAGTCAGTAGATAGAGATCTGGTTCTCATCTGTTTGCAATGACAGGCTTGTTACATTCGTAAAGCTATCCTTTCACATGATGAAACGTGGGAGAACATTGCTGAAGCATCTGATGTCTCTCACACAATTTCAAGACAGTGGTTTGACTTGCTTCAAAATAGCAAGCATTCTGTCCAGAACGACATAAACTTATTGCAGGATCAGATAATGAGTTCGAGTTGGGCTGCCAAGAATGTTTTGCTAAGCACCCAGGAACAAGCTCGATTTGGTTTTATGGATGATAACATATAGGACTTATAAATACTTTCATTCTGCTTACTCTCCCGAGGTTTGCGAGGCGGACTCACCCACGGAATTTGGCGAAGTTTATGTCATTTGCAAATATAGGTGAGCTTAGCCTTTTTCACCTTTATACCGGCTTTTCAAGTTACTTAGAATGGAGTATGGAAATATCAAATATAGTAGCAACAGTTTGTTACGTTGATTTCTCCAGCAATGCATGTGGGATCCTCTCCAACACCATTGCAGTTGGAACGGAAAGAAAGAGGTGGAAACAAGGGTGTAAACGCTCAAACCTGCATCAGTGCCTTGGCATATACAATTACAGTACATTACAAGGAGCAGTCGAAGCGTTCAAGACAATGTACAGAAAGGCAGCCAAAGTAGCTCGGCCTTCAGAATCAATTAAGTTGCATCACTTGTTTCCGCTGCTGTGCTATGCAGGCCCTAAAAGATGTGAAATAATTGTGTTATTTGTGTAGAAAGGTCGATAATAAGGATTACAGAAAGAGTCGTGTTTGTGTCAACGACAGTTTCAGGTGTAAGTAAACTCGTGTAAACATTGTTTGTATTCATGTCAATGTATATGAAGGTTGATACATAGATACATTTCGGGCTTCCGGCTGCAAACTAATCCAGCATCAAATACAGTTTTTCCCACAAGTTAGGCTCATCACAATCTCTTCATTACTAGCTAGTTTTCGTGTTTCGGAAATTGTTTCTCAAGGAGACAAGTAGTAGGTTAGAGTGGCGCCACCATAGTTACCAAGTAGCATGGTTAGAAGGTAGGATGAAATTGCTGAATGAAACAGATAGATGTCAAACATATTTGGCAAACAGGCCTTTTCAAAGTAGATACACATACTTCCTTTAAAGAACTATATTATCATGGTACTTAGCTAGCTAATTAATATCCGTGTACAACTTGGTTATCTCCCTCGTCTTAATCATTTGTTTACCTTTGATGAAAATACTCCACAAAAACAAAAAACGGTAAACAAATAATCGGAAACAGAAAGAGTAACTCCATTGAAATAAATATGCTCGATCTGTAAGTAACACATGTTTTCATGTTGAGTTTAAGCACTTTATTTCGATAACGACTATTTTTATTAGTGAACCATTTTATATCATTGACCAGTTTACTATTAATTTTCGTACTTTAATTAAGGAGTACTTGATTGAAGTTGCGAAATGGTTTTTACAATAAACTTACTAGTAGTCTGGACCGTCTCTCGGAAAACTTAATTGATACTCTAAATTATATTAGGCACTATAATTTCTTTTTAGAAGTGGTACTTAAACTAGATAGCATGTAATTTAGAATAATTAAGGTCAAAATGCTTTAATAATTAGTCAAGGGTGTCTAAGGCCTTGCGCAACCACGGGCGCAGGAATCGGGTCTCCAAATTTACAAGCTTTATTGATGGAATTCGATACAAACTTTAAAGTATAGTATGCTTGTTGCACATGTCCTCTATTTATTTTAAGACGCTCTTACCTCCGGTTTACTAAGCAATTGGGTAAACTAAACAATAGGAAAGAAGGTATAATCGGGAATTTACCAAATAGAGCAGTATTATATTACCAAAATGCCGTAGTTCAGTCCCAAGATATATGGCAGTATACAGCATTATAAAAGCAAGTAAATGCATGCAAGTTTTGAACGTATATAAACATACTTAAACTGCATCCTGTTATTCTGTTATTTTTCATCAACCATCGCACCTGTGGCGAGGGGATTATATGCTGCTGTCGACCGTGGGAAATTTGAGAATATGAAAATGGGTGGAAGTAGAAAAAAACTTGGTTTAACTTTCCTTGCTCTTCAATTATCCTTACTTTGTTACTGTGTTGCAAATGTCCAGTAAGTTGCTCTTCCCACATTTTATGTTTCCATTTTTCGTATTACGAGATTGGTTTGGTGTACGATGACATGATGGTTATCTTCATAGTTTATCAAGCCTTCATGTCCTTGGACTTAAGTTATTACGCACAAAAATTAGTAGAAGTCTGTAGCAAGGGCGCAATTTTTAAAAACAAATTTAATTAGAATTCTCGAGTTTTTTCTTAATTTACATAATTACACGTTACCATAAATTTTATAATGGTGGAGCTAGGATTTCCGGTTAGGCCATTAGGGAGACGAGCAGGTAATGCCAGAAGATAAACTCGGAAGTGATAAAAACTCGTATTAGTTTGTTTTCGGTAACAAAACAAAGGAAGACAGTAAGATAGTTGTGCAGTCCGATTATTCTTTATGATGAAGAGAGTATTTGAGGCGTCATAACAACTATTGATAGTTACATAACACAAAAATCCAAACTCGGGGAGTCGTATTACTCCGGTTTTATTTTTTTGAGCGATTAAATTATTTCATTAATAAAAAGTCCTACGACATCTAGACACAATTTAATTAAATTCAAAAGTGAATTTCGGCTTAATTGTATAGTTGTACAGTAGTATTAAAGATCGATGCAAAAAATGAGGTTGAGTAAATACATTGGCATAATTCCAATGATCTCTTGTTACTTCCCTCGGTAGGTGCAAGTTTTACGGTGTCATCGGGTTCTTTACGTTTTCATGCATTTGTAAAGGGTATTTTGATCAAACGTAAAGAACCAGTTTTCATCCATTCAAGACGTGCCATTTAATTCTTGAATTTCACTAAATATTATATGAGACGGTTTCATGATATGAAGATTAACGTAGTACTTATTATCGGGTGTTGGAAATGCAGGGAAAATGCACCTGCTGTCACCTTGCATATAAGAAACAAACAAGTGAGTAAATCTGTATGATTTCGGATATGTGTGATTTTGAGTGTTGATCATCTGAACTGTGTCATGACGGATGCAAGAAAGATAATTAAGAACGTGTTACCGGGCAGGGAGACCCCCTCCATGTTGGGTTGTTCGAAAATAGGGGACTTAACCGATTCAAGACATATTCTAACACTGTCTCAACACTATACGTTTCAAATTCCCGTGCATCGACCCCACATGATTGATTGTTCTTTCAGTTAGGAATACATCATACATGTTACAGACAGACTTACAGTTTCAGAAAGATTGCGTCTTCTTTCAAGTAGTCAGTCAGTTATGTTTAAGTATTTTTGGAGATGCAATAACTTTACTGTTTCTAGTGATCCCATGTGTTTCAGTTCGAATATTTTTCGAGTTTCAGGTAGTGATAGACAATGGTATTCTCCAACTCAAAATTTCAAATCCGGAGGGTTATCTCACTGGCATTTCTTACGCTGGTGTCGACAATTTACTAGAAACTCGTAACAAACCATCAGATAGAGGGTACACACTACACGCTTCTCTTATTTCACATGGCATTTGATTAATGATTTCGTCACAACTCTCTTCGTAACCTTTCCTGTCGATGATTTTAATTACGTAGGTACTGGGACGTAGTCTGGGACGATACATCACATGGTTACGGAAGTATAACTGACTGGTACTGTATGCTGTTCAGCTTTCTGTTTCTCAGCTTTGGAACCAATGCTATGCCTTATGTAACCGGCCTTCTCGTACGTATTAAGTACAGGATACTAGGAACGGACTTTGAAGTCATCGTAAATAATGAGGATCAAGTTGAGGTTTCATTTACAAGTAAATGGGATTCAACCGCGTGGACTACATCAGATGGTAACCGCAGGCTTCCTTTAAATGTCGATCGAAGGTATAATGCATTTCAGCCAGTCATCTGTAGTCTCTTAGTTCTTGTTTCATAGCTTGAGATTGATAGCATTGATGCGTTATCAGGTATATTGTGCTTCGCGGATCCTCTGGATTCTATGCCTACGCTATTTTAGAGCGTGAAGATGGGTATCCTGCATCAAACATCTACCAAATAAGAACTGTTTATAAACTTGATAAAGACAAGTATGATTCGATTACATAGAGTTTTATATGTATAAGGCTGTGATAGAGGTAAAACTTAAGAATTTCCGAAAAATATGGTCAGGTTTCATTACATGGCTATTTCAGACGACAGGCAGCGAATCATGCCTATGCCAGAAGATCGGGTATCTGGTCTGCCTCTTGCCTATAGAGAAGCAGTGCTTTTGACTAATCCGATGGATTCGGATCTCAGAGGGGAGGTATAAAACTCATCCGTATTGCGTTTTGTCTTCGTCAGCCTCCTAGTACAAGCTGTTTTGGTGGAATATTAGTTAAGACCAACTCTGTGTCATGGACTCATGTTTAACAGGTGGATGACAAATACGCATACTCATCCGAGTATAAAGACAATTATGTGCATGGGTGGATATCATTTGAATCAAAGATAGGCTTCTGGATCATAACACCTAGCAACGAGTTCCGTTCTGCAGGACCTGTCAAGCAAGATCTAACATCCCATGTTGGTCCAACTGCATTAGCTGTGAGTGACTTCACAGCAAACTACATGTATTTTCGTATTGGAAAAGTGTGTTTAAAATTAAACTGTTGCAAACAGATGTTCCACAGTAATCACTATGCTGGATTAGACGTGACAATGCGATTTCAAGAAGGTGAACCATGGAAAAAGGTGTTTGGCCCATATCATGTCTACCTGAATACAGCATCAGAAGGCGTAGATGTACATACACTCTGGGATGATGCAAAACAGCAGGTATACCCTGCAATATTACTCTCCAACAGCAAAATTTGCTTTATGTTCTATTCCCTGATTACTGAAAATGGAAGCAGACGGCGCAAGAAGTAGGACGCTGGCCTTATGAATTCCCAATGTCAGAAGACTTTGCTAAGTATGCGCAGCGTGGTTCTGTATTTGGTCAGCTGCTAATGAATCATAGGTATCTCCTCCACTATCTTTTTCGCAATTACTGTGTCTAACGAAGATGCATGCATCTTTTCTGTCTTCTTATTCACTGTTCAATCTATATTCTACTCCTAATTTAGGTACAGCTGGAAGAGGCCAAGGACTGCCAGTTCTGCTTGGATTGGACTGGCAGCACCAGGTGATGCCGGATCCTGGCAAACCGAGACTAAGGTTAGCTTTGAAGGCATAAAAGTAGAAGCATAACTTCGTTGATGACTTGATGTACTCGAATATGTTTTAATGCTGTCAGCAGGGATATCAATTTTGGAGCCAAGCAGACGGAAATGGACGTTTCCTGATAAAAGAAATTCGTGCTGGTGTTTATAACTTGTATGCTTGGGTTCCAGGCGTCATTGGCGATTACAGATTTGCTGTGAACATCACAGTTACTCCAGGTTCTTAATGTTTCTGAATTCATATGGACGATCATCAATCCGGATATAGAAATATTTAAACTTTGTAAACGAAATCCTTGTATGCTTTCTAGGGTCTACGATCAATTTGGGTAATGTTGAATTCGAGGCTCTTAGAAATGGACCGACATTATGGGAAATAGGTTATCCAGACCGTTCAGCTCAGGAGTTCTATGTACCTACGCCAAGTAGCTTGTTTGTAAATAAACTCTACACGGATAATGATGCGAACAGGTAATGATCGACTCTGATGCCAATCCAAGCCATTCGTAAATACACAATTCAATTCTAAAGACGCTGTTAATTGATAAACAGGTTCAGACAGTATGGTCTTTGGGAACGGTATGCTGAGCTTTACCCTGACGAAGATCTTGTATACACCGTTGGTGCTAGTAACTTTCGTAGAGACTGGTTTTTCGCCCATGTTACTAGGTAAGCCCCTTGACTAAGCCTGAATAACAGCAAGCATCTACGGTTTGATCATCGTCATCATCCTTAAATTACAGGAAGGTAGACAAGGGTATATATGTACCAACAACTTGGCAGATTATTTTTCATCTCGACGACATAATACCTTCTTCATCCTACACTTTGCAAATTGCCTTGGCATCTGCTTCTAGGGCTGAATTGCAAGTAAGGACTTTCTATTTTATCTGTTCATTCAAATGTTAGTATTTTTGGTGTTAAAGGGAGCCACAAGGGCGAATTTGATGCTGACGGGATTTGAACCCAAGTCATAAGCATTGAGCACCTCCTCTCGTGATTTTACCAACTAAGCTAGTTCTTAACGTTTTTTAGGCCATCCAATCTCCAAATCATTTCTGTTTGTCGACACATGGTGCGTACATCTAACCTCCCTTTACAACCAATTTGATTGATTTGTCTTAGGTTCGATTCAACGATCCGGAATTGAGCGTACCCCATTTCACAACAAAGCTAATAGGATCAGATAATGTAATTGCAAGACATGGTATTCATGGGTTATACAGGTTGTTCAGCATTGATGTTCGTAGTGACCTGCTTAATATCGGAAAAAATACAATATTTCTCAAGCAATCGAGACATATAGGTCCATTTGAAGGGTTAATGTACGATTATATTCGATTAGAAGGGCCGTCACCAACAAAATGAACGTTATTCAGATGGGTGATCCTCTCAGTCGTCATGTCGTTCTGTACTTCTATTTATATTGTTTTTTGTACCTCTTTATTCTAATTGAGTTATGAAATTTCGAAAATGTATATAATTCAATGAAACACGTTATAAAATATATAAACATAATATCAATGACGAAATTTTTCATATACCAATTACTCCCTCCATATCGGAGCAGTGTATGTATTCTGTAATGAACTTACCAAAATGATGACTGCATGAATCTCCTCGTAGGCTCGTAGTAATTCCAATTTTAAATAATTATATGTTAAATAATTTTTCATATACCAATTTCTAAATTAATGTTTTACTGATTTTCCATAGTTTTATCAAGTGTGAACGGATCTTGTATTCTAATATTGTTCATATTATGAGTATAGAACCACTAAGGTAGTAAAATTCTCCTAATGAGTTTTAACACTTCTACATGTTCAGTACTCGACACGAGACATATGGTATTCTGATTAAGTTAGAACAATCTCTTACTAGTTGATTTAAGTGTTCATGGGTACAAGAAGAGTTTATGATTTGACTTTAAGGTAATGGTTGAGGTCTAATCAATATTTTAATATCCTAATATATACTCCCCCTCACTCGAATGTCATTTGGACTTGAAGAGTGGTTAGTGCACAGACTCTTCTATATCATGTGCTGAAACTCGATCACTTGTAAGATATTGGTTTGAATAGTGGTTAGTGCACATACTCCTTCATATCATGTGCTGAAATCACCTGGCTCTGTTACCATGTTGACAAGACTATTTCAACCAAATTCTTAAGGTAATAATTGAGGTCTTATCAATACACTACTACAGATACAGCCTATAACAACGGGTAAATA
>VHZZ01017996.1:16861-32247 GCA_009801015.1 Silene noctiflora
ATCTGACACACTTCTCGCATGATCAGATTCTCCATGTGTATTAAGAAATTCATCATTAGGAGTAGACCTAGAACGAGGGCTTTCCAAGTTCCCTTCATGGGTAATATCCAATGAATCATTGCTAGATACTTTTCGTAAGGATACATTTTCAGTCTGAGCGTTCTGCTCTCTACTGAGATCGTCCGCTTCTGTCATTCTAGATTTAGATCTAGTTGAGTACATTTCCCACTTATATATGAATTTTATTACGTTAGAAGGATCAATTTGTATTAACCCTCCCACTGTGGTCGCCAAAACCTTGTTTGTGTGAAACAACATTAGTACCTTTGGGTACCTTGGAGGTCGTAACTACCCTCCTACACTTTGTGATCTACCCTTTTATGCAAGGGTTCGAGCCACTGTTGTAGATGCGTAATCTAATTAACGTTAAATTACTGTAATTAACACTTTCGATGGTGAATGATATAATTACCAACTAAAATATAAGAATTTTCAATGATACTTATATATCAAGAAAAATCAATAACACAACACAAACCAAAGTTCTCACAAGGGATTTTTATGGATAGTGAGAAGCTAAATTACAAACTAAGGGATAGATGGCGAAATACCTCCATGATTGGATGGACACTGTCGTGCTACTTCTACCGCTACACTAATCTACGACTAAGATCTAAGGATAGACTAAGTTGTAGTTGTTGTTGATGTTTGAGTTGTCCTTTGTTGTTCCCTTATATAGGCAATCACCCGATAAACTACAACTTAGTGGGGAGCGGTTAAATAACCGCTCAGCGCCCCTGCACCCTTACTCCTTGCCGCTTGATACAAGACTCTATTATCATTAATCCCGTCTTGGGCTTCATCTTTATAGTTTCTGGATCATTGCAATTCAGGCCCAATATATTGTACCTCATTCTTCAAGGCCACTTGCCCTTAAAGTAATAAATATAGTACCCTACCATATTTAGACACTAACACCCAAGCATCCATGATCCGGCAGCACTAACCCTGACTCATGTAAGATGACGAATTGTCTGTATGGTATAGTGAACTGTCGTGTCTATTCACACTGAATTGTATGTATCACGCGACTATACCAGTGCAGATATAACATATGAAAAAACTATACATCTGAACATAATAAGAAATAACGACCATATCCACCAGTACAGAAACAACAAACTAGACGAACATCAAATCAACAAGGCGCGGTCACAAGACAATCTTATGTGGATTAATAATCATATCTTCCCATGACTCCTAAGAAGTCGAACCGGTTTAAGTTGAGCTGAAATATTTCAAACTTCTCTAGCCCTAAATCAAAGCTAACAATGACACGACGAAAATCAGCTTCCGCAGCATCAGCAATCATATATAATTTTTCATTAAGCAGCACTGTTCCTAATCTAGGAATGAACGTATCATGATCGAAATCAATTCTTCTCCACTTTTTTTCCCTAAGAGAGAAGATATGAACAATATTACCATTTCCATTCTCACAATTCGGACATATTTATAGTCATTAATAGAAGATGCATACTCAAATCCACGAACTACAAAAGCCCGATCTGAAAATTTAATCTGCTTCAAATAACCATCTGACTCATATTTGTGCACTTTGCGAGTAGTCGGGTTCGTATAATGAAGTGGTCATCACGAACTAAGGTTAAGCAAATCAACCCATTGCAACACCCTGTGAGACGGGTGAGTTGCAAAAGTTTTTTCTCAGCGCCAAAGTCAACGTCTAGTTTAATTAAATTATCTTGAAAATTTCCAGAAATTTGATCATCTTCACATGAGGAAAGGTAGAACTTGCTACCGCATTTGATAAACAAGGTGTCTATAAGGAGCAAAAGGGTGAGAAAAGGGAGATTTCATAAAGTGAGCATCAAAGCCACTTTTCAGATGATCTGATTATACAAGAAATACTTACACGATTGCCCACTATTTACCCCTTTGTTTCCCATTTTCTCCAAAGAATTGCTTGGTTTAAATTTGTACAGGATTATAAAAAAAGTCGTATGATTAGTACTACTCATTCATGCATTATTTTGAAGTTTTTATCGCCAGTTATTTATGCCATGACTTTTTCAGAGTCGCAAAGTCAGAGTTAAGCTAAATACAAAAGTGTATATATATATATTTACTCTTAGATTCTCTGATTTTATTCAATAATCCAAAACGAATTAAACTGATCACAACAATAACCTTTTCGAAATAAATACCGAGCAAGGATGCTATACAAAATTTCTAGTGAGACGATAATTATAACAAAACATGATGTGAAGGGTTGGATACCGAGGACCTAAGAGGGGGAGGGGGTGAATTAGGTGCTCCTTTTTAAAAATAACTTAACTTCTAAACTTAATCCTTATTGTTGTAAGGGAGTCTAGAAGTTAGTCGAAGTGATGGAGAAAAAGCAGTAAGCAACAGTCGCAGAAACTGATACAGATTCGTCTTAGCAAATGGAGTAGTAGCTACTTTACGAATGTAACAGTGGATGCGATTGTTACGAAGGAACAAAAACAGCAATAAAAACAGAATAAAAGTTGCAGCGAAATAAAAGTGATAAAAACACAGCGGTTTTGAATTGGTTCGGCCAACACTCTAAGGGCCTACGTCCAATCTTCTTTTATTGATTAAGTTAAGTTATCTACTCCGACGACTCAAACTTATACGATAAAAGGACCAACAACCTACTCCAGTTGCGACAAGAGATCAAAGACAACTAAGTCTAAGAACTCGACTTTCTACCTTACAATGTTTTTACAAGGATCAAGTTTCTTCTAACATATTCAAAGAGAATAGAGAA
Organism: Silene noctiflora; assembly: GCA_009801015.1. Lineage (NCBI taxonomy): Eukaryota > Viridiplantae > Streptophyta > Magnoliopsida > Caryophyllales > Caryophyllaceae > Silene > Silene noctiflora. The sequence goes on from VHZZ01017996.1 coordinate 19,674, forward strand.
AGACAACTTATGTGATCAAACACTATTAGGCAAGAAAGTATAACACTCAGAGTAACGGTTGCAGGGACTGTATCACTTGAAGACTTAGAAAAATTTTGCAAATAAAACGATTTAACTTTGAAAGATAAATTTGCAATTTCAGTTTTTACTTCTCAGAAAAAGTCTTAAAGATTTCAGCAAATGGAGTGTACTATATATAGAGGGAGAGCATTCAAAGGGAGTAAACTAGGGTTTGGTTAGTCAAAGCTTTTGGAATAAGCCAAAAGCTTTGACTTCCCCATGTTTACACCAAAATTGCTATCTTCTAAGAAGCATAAAGCATAAGGAGGTTTTGAAAGCTTTCCCAAAGGAGTTTCTAGGCTGAAAAATCAGAAAAGCAAGGCCTCAAACAACCACAAAAAACAAACACAAAAATAGAGTGAAAGTGACACCTTGAAAGAAAAGCCAAAGAAACATTTTTACATGAAAGAGGAAATTATTTTTGAAATGAGAAAGGGACATTTTGCATTTAGAAAATATCACAGCATAATGCTGAGATTGAATTTGAGAAAAGGGCGGCAAAATGAATTGCTTTCAAACAAGACCGTTCAAGTGATATAGACCAAACGACACAGCTCATAGTAACGGTCCAGCTTACTGTTATTCAATCAGAGTAACAGTGAGCTGAATTGTTACTTAGACGTTACTAAGTACTTTACTTAATTGCCTTTACATTAGGGACACAATTACAACACAAGTCTTGGGCAGCTTTCATCAACAGTTATTGACTTTGAACATTGATTAATTCTTGCTTAAGGAGGTGACATTAATCCTGAAATGGCACACTTAGAAACACAATTAAAATGGGCATGTCATCATCAACAATTATGTCCTAACATGATGATAGGACGCTAGCGGGCGATTTTATATACAAGCTAGTTTGGCATACACCTCCAATTACTATAACGATGACCCTGCTTTTCCCTTGAATCATTGCTATGTCCACATTTCTTCTTTTAACAATTGGTGGCTCTTGCAGGAAGACGAGCATAACATCTAACCACATTTACACACCAATTATTAAGTCAATTTCATGATCTTTTTTAGAATCTGTTTTAGAAGTATTGTCGTGTCTACCTCTACTTGGAATAAAATAGGGGAAGGGGTGTTTAAAGAAGAGGTGAAAGAATGATAATAATAATCAATATGATATACGGAGTATGGTTAATCCACGCTAAAGCATCCTTAAATAAAAGGACAATGATATACGGTGAAAATGTTGGACAGGTTCACAACATAAATTCCTAAATCAAAATTTTATCTCAAATAAGAAGATAGATAGAAGCAATAAAAAGTTAAAACTTAAAAGCATACTCTAAATCCTCCAACAGTTTCACAAAATCAAAGGATGAAAGATGACTCGATAAACGATCAACTGAACATGTCCATGCAATCAAATACTGAGTATGTCACCTACATATAATTGTCTTACACAAGACCAACTAAGTCGGGGTAGGAAACGGCGAAACCAGGCTTGGAACATATCTTGCAATATTAATTGATGCCTCAGACTTGAGAAGCATTATGTCCTGCGTAGGTTCTTTGACTGGATCAACCAACACCAATGAATTCCAGATGACCGAGCGATCACCAAACCTCCCTGTCATAAAAAATTTGCCAGTCCTTGTGTACCCAATCATTTCTGATGATACATTGAAGTTTAAATCCTTGGGAAGACTAATAGATTTCATTACTGTAGGAGGTTTCAATATATGTACCGACGACATGTTAGGAGCGAACTTACACAAACAGTCTCCCATGCCTCCCAGCATAAGTTCTTGTGAATTTTGACGAGGAAATATGTTAAATTTCTCAATCCCCAAATCAAAGCTAAGGATGAAATGACCCGTTCCTAGACAACAGCCAGCCCAATATAATTTTTCATCAATAAGCACCACTTGTCCGTATAGAACATAATCTTCAATATCAAAATCGATTTTCCTCCACTTTTTTTCCTTAAGAGAGAAAACATCTACTCCAACAATACAATTTTGATTTTCAAATCCACAAAACATGCACAAGATTCTAACATATTTATAGTCATTAGCTGAGGATGAATACCCAAATCCACTAACAATAGAAGTGTAGTTTGGCCCTTTAAAAGGTTCTAAATACACATCTGATTCATATTTGTGACTTTTACGGGTAGCCGGGTTCCATACAACGAAGTATTTACCCGAAACTTTGCCTACTTGGGTTAAACAAACCAACCCATTGCAGCACCCGGCAAGTTTAAAATTATCTTCTTTCTCGACACGAAACTCAATATTTAATTCAACCAAATTATAATCCAAACTACCAGAAATCTGATCATCATCATCAGCATCATAAGAGAAAAGATAACAACGCTCACCACATTTGATAAACAAGGAGTTAACAGGAGCAGATGGGTGAGAAAACGGAGATTTGATAAGATGGGCATTGGCGAAGTTGAAAGAAGAAAGAGTAGAATACCATTTTTTGGAAACTGAATGAGGTTGAAGAACGGATTTGACGGGCAATCTTGTAAGTATTTTTTCAGTTATCAGATCATCCGAGAGGTAGTTTTGTTGCTCAATCACTTGTTTCTTCTTAGCTTTAGTTGGCTCTTAGTCTCCCATTTTATCAAATTTCAACGTATAACTTTTGTGTAAATTGTAGTATAATTTATAATTGTGTTGGTTTTATATTTGTAGTGTGTGAAAAAGACTTGAGAGTCGTGTGAATGTGAATGGTCATTCACAATAAATAAATACTCCGTAAATAAAAAGGAACAAGTTACAACATCCTAGAAAAGCTACAACATTCATTGATATTGCATTAAGTATACTGTATAGTTTAAAAACCAAGCAAAACCAAAAATGAAAAAGAAGCAAAAGTTAGATGTTCGAATCCTCATTCTCGTGCGTCCTTGTAATATGAGCATTAGGTGAAATCGGACTTGCACTATAACAAACAATCTCACATTTCGACTTTCCTAATTTAAGTGTGTGTTTCCAAGGCTGCAAAGTTAAATCGATAACTATTACACCAATGTCGTAAAAATAGGACCACATATTGCGTAAGTGTAGCAACTAAAAATAATGAACTAGTTTAGTTAGCTGTATGTCCAACTCCGTAACTGTTAGTCCGAGGTGGTAACATTGTTTCTCCTTAGCATTATTTGGCTGTTTATCTCCCATTTTCTAAAACCTCAACTCATAAACAGTGTACAGTATTATTTAACAGTAATGTGAAGAAGCTCAATGGTTCATCACAGTAAATAGGCGCACACACACGTTCCAAATCCTAGAAAAGCTATAACATTCAATTTAAATTGCATTAATAATCCCTCCTAATCAACAAATCCTTTATGTTTTTACTAAAATATTTCTTAAAAAAAGAATAAAAATCTAAAGAACCACGGTGCAGCTAAACGTAAACAAGTAGAAATTATATATTGGAAACCTCGTCCTTGTGCGTCTCGGATATTTCCTCACAAATTATTTCAAATTTATAATTAGGGAATTGGAATCAAAATTTTGCATTATAATTTATAAAACTTCTCATCTTCACAAGGTGGTAGGGGTGCGTATAGGACTCGCCAGACAATTTTCATTGCGTATAGGACTCGCCAGACAATTTTCATTGCGTAACTCGCCAGTTTTTTTTGGTGCGTAACTCGCCGGTAAACTTTTTAATTTTCGTACCACCTCGATGAGAATTGAAGAATTTGAATTAAATTTGAAAGGAGAAGAGTTATTTGGTAAATCATTTTGCCATGCTTGGGAACGGTTTCCTTTTTTTTTTAATTTTTTTTTGTGATTGACAAAATCATTCTACGGTTTTTATTGAAAATCCCCTACCGGTGGGTGTAAATTTCCGGCCACCCACCGGTAAGAATGCGGAAGCGATTTTCAGAGTCCTCAGGAACGAGGCTCTGATACCATGATAAGAATTATAGAGGGGGAGAATATTTCATAAAGATAATTGTATTGATAATAGTTGTTTTTCTAATGATAACAATACATATATTTATAGGATCAGGAATCCAAACCCTAATACTCTAAACCCTAGACGATACGCCCTAATGGGCCTAATCATCTAATATCCTAATATAATTGGTTTCAATTATTTATAAAAATCTCAAATTTACACTTGAGTTTATACGTAACAGTTTTTATTAGTCTTATTGAATTTTTTCGTTATGGGTGATAAACTTATAATGTCGATTTCTTGTGAATGAATTGGTTTCAATTGGTCTAAAATATAATGCATTTGTAGCTATTAGAGGAAGGACAAAGCGTCACAAATCAAAGGGCTTTGGTTTATCAGTTTTTAGGTCACAGGCAGTTGCGATGACAGTTTTTAAATAGGTTTTCAAATAATTTGTAGTTTGCGTTAATTATGTTATATAAGCGTTCATTAATTTTGTAAATTTGAGACCTCGCTTTTTTTTGGCAACGGGGCCTCCACTTTTCTTAAGACGGCCCTGCATATCACACCCATAAATTTTCTTTTTTTGTTAAAAATAAAATAAAAAAATACTCATTTATTACTATCAATAAAAAATAAATTTTACACAAAAAATGGATTATCATATAAGAAAGAGAAACCGTGTCACACGCTATAATTATTATGAAGTGAAAAAAATCACAATAAGAAAATACTAATGTAGAGTTTGATTAGTAATTGGCATACTCTTACTCGCAAATCACAAATACGGCAGAGAGAAGAGCGCATCAAGTCTTTCGCGTATTTCGAGTGTTAATACACACCATTAATAAAGGAAGATGGTAGAGTAACGCACCTGAAAGGTCTCATATACCACCAATTAAAGTGCGATAAGTGGTAAATTTGAAGAATCTAATTTTTTTTCCTTAATTAACTAGATTTCTTCATTAATTGCATCCCTAATTATTGTTTCTCGGTGATAACCCTATTAATTAAAACTATTTTTCTTAGAGCAATAGCAAAAGTAGTTCTAAGGATTGGGGCTGTTACCAAGAACTTTATTTTAAAAGTTCTTCTATTGCATTTAAAAGTTTGTTCTTATTTTTAAGAACCAAGATCTAAAATAAGAACCAAGTTTGTAAATATTGGAAAATATACCACCAATAAATACAGACCTGTAAAATGTGATAAACCATCTAACATTATTCATTTTATAATTTTTCCATCTAGAACTTCATAGGAAGTTCTTCTATTGTGAACAAAAATTCTTAGAAATTGGGGTTGGTGTATTATGACATGGCATGTGAATATTTTTATATAAAGTTCTACTATTGTTATTGCTCTTAATATTTTTTATTCAACCCTCTTTTATTATTAATACCTTTATTATTTTCGGTATTTATGTATACCTTTAATATTTCGTATTTTGTACTCACTCCTATATACGTACTGACTCTTGTATACGTACACACTCATGTATACAGCTTTAATATTTTGTATTTATTTTTGTAATTAAATTTTTTTCTACATAACACCTTACGTTTTATTTTATATTTAAATTTTCTTTAAAATTTTAATTTTTTTAATTAAAATTTTCTGATAAATTAAATTAAATTGTTTTATGATTAATTTTCGTTGTACTTTAAATTTATTTTTTAATTAATTTTTTTTCATATAATACCTTATGTTTTATAAAACATAATACCTATGTTTTATTTTTAATTAATTTTTTTTTTTCATATAAAACATAATACCTTATGTTTTATTTTATACACTATGTTTTAAATTTGATATTTTTTTGAGTCATTTATATTTTGGTATTAGCCATATATATATTTAAGACTGTAAATAATACAAGATAAGTTAGTGGTCTAGTGGTGTAGTTGATGGTTTCTGTACGAAGTGTCTCGTATTTGAATCTCCTCATGGTTTTTTTTTTTTTTTTTAAAATGCACAAGTTAAGCGTATGCCATTTTAATACTTGCAAACATAGACTCTTCTTGAAAGTGTCTTAGAAAAATTCACATGAAAATACATATATATAAAGGCGAATTGATTTACAAAACAAAAAATATATACTTTATATTTTAAATCTACAACCTATGATTATGACTATAATGAGTATATTGAATATTTGAGTGTTGTGATCTAAATTGTGGAGTCTGTTGTGATAGGGAGAACGTCAAAGTATTCTGTGACGCTGTAAAACGTGGAGTGACATTCGTTGGAGTATTTTGTGTAACACTAAAGCCACTGATAAAGGATGAAGCATCATCGTTTGCATGATAATGGGTTGGTTCGTATTTGGGGGAAGCGTAGTGGTCGTCTAATTATCATCATTTGTCTTTCTCCTCCTCTTTGTCTGTTTTACGATACGTCTTCTGTCATTCTCTCGCTTGTTAGGGGGGTCTCTAATGCCACCTTCCTGTAAGGGTGTGGCTAGGGTAGCCTCCCTAGGTCGTAGTCTCCTCCGACCCCACATTTAGCAATGTACGATCGATAGCAACTTTCACCACTAGTGGAATTACATCTTAAACTTATGTCTTACGTTACGATCATATACAGAACCCTTAAAGACCGTTCGTTGATACGATATGTCGAACCTAGTTGATCGGGACAATTGACATATTATAGCAACGTACGATCGATAGAAACTTTCACCACTAGTGGAATTACATCTTAAACTTAAGTCTTACGTTACGATCATATACAAAACCCTTAGCTTAAAAACCGTTTGTTGATATGATCTGTCGAACTTAGTTGATCGAACCTAGTTGATCGGGACCATTGACATATTATAGCAACTTTCATCACTAGTGGAATTATATTTTAACCTTAAGTCTTATGTTTAAAACCCGCAAATATCGTTCGTTGATATAATCCGTCGAACCTAGTTGATCGGGACAGATATAGCTATAATCTTCTGTCATTGTAACCTAGAAACCCTAAACCCTAAAAAACCCTAAACCCTAAACCCTAAACCCTAAATCTTAAACCCTAAACCCCAAATTAAACATATATAAACCTAAATCGCTAAAATTTAAATATTTTCACTTACATAACAAAATATTTTGATTATGTGTAATATTCATTTCTTAACCTTTATTTTTATATTCTATCTAATATAAATATAATTTTCATATTAAATTAACAAAAATAAAGCTTTACTATCAAATTTACAAACCTTTATTTCTTTTTATAATATTATGTTATAATATACTACAAATGTTTTTCTAATTTTATTTCAGTTTTTAATTTCAGTTTTTTAAAATGTGTAAATAAGGAAATATAAATTCTCATTTTATTATTTTTTAAAAGGTAATTGGTCAATATTAGTTTTTTACAATTTACCTTTACTAAACAGAGCGAAATCATTTAATGTGCATAGGGAAATCAAACACTAATAATTCAATTTAATGGAAAATGCTAAGAGTTACTTTTTTTTTTTCATTTTATCGACAATCATAATACAATGTACCTTTACGATTTCTTTTTTATATTTTTCCTAAATTTCTTTTTTAAAACGTCTAAATAAGTTAATGTAATTTCTCATTAATATTATTTTTAAAAAAATAATTGGGTCGATTCATTTTTTAAATTCATTTTATACAATTTACCTTTAACGAATATAATTGCATAGGAAAGCCAAACATTCATAATTCAATTTTATGGAGAATGCTAAGAGTTACTCTTTTTTCCCCTTTTCCATTTTATCGACCATCATTTAAATTGGGACGTGCTTTTTCACATACGGATTTTACTCTCACATACGATTTTTACCATATTATCCTTGTCATTTTTTCATCATTCACCCATTTGATTTTTTTTTCTCCATTCTTTCATCTCCCTTCACCACCTTCATTCACCAACTCCGACCAACCACCAACTCCGCTAGTTGAGTTAATCATTATTATTATTATAATTTAAAAAGAAGAAACTAAATAATATTTAAAAAAAAATCAAAAATCAAAACAAAACACAACACGCATGCTACGGCAGCACTTCGTTAAACCCGACGCCGACAACCCTCTCATCACCTGACCTCCGTACACAAACCATGTCCCAGCCAATAACCTCCAACAAGTAACTCGACACCGACCACCCTCTTACCCACCATCGATAACTGGTCTGATCAGACAACCCCAGACCTCCATTCAACTCCCAACTCCCCCGTCCCATCTGACAACCACAGTCCACAAACCCGATGCCAACCACCCCAGCCCTCAAACCCGACGCCGACCACCCCACAAACCCAATGAGGACCAGCCTCCTTAACAACCAAGCATACCCATATTAATTTCAGTAAAAATTAAACTTAATAATGTCAATAAAACGTATTAATAATCGCTTATAAACAACATTATTTCACTATTTGAAAAATTATAATACATTGTTTCAGTTTTAGGGTAATTAGATTTAATATTAGGGAAAGATGCATATATAAATGTTGTTTTGATTAGGTTTAGGAAAAAGGGTAGGATATGGAAATCCTATGAAAAAATGTATGTGAAAGAGTAAAGTTCGTATGTGAAAAAGTAATTCCGTTTAAATTTATATATACTTTTTTATATTAACTGAAGAAAATTAAAACTTATAATAAAAAAAATATATATTTTTTGAATTTCGGTTTTAAAAAGGTGTAAATAAATATATGTCATTTTTCATTAATAATAATTTTTAAAATATCATTAGCTTTATCAAATATTGTCAATAATATTAATGTGCATAGAGAAGTCAAACATTTATAATTCAATTTTATGGAGAATGGTAAGAGTTTTTGTTCTTCTTTTTAATTCCACTTTATCGAAAATAATGATAGTCACCCATTTCGTTTTTTTAATTAATTTGATATAATAAAAAACTAAAAAAAGAGTCAAAATAAAAAGAAAATTACGATTTCATTAATATTAAATAAAACGATACAAATAAAGTTAAAAAACAATAAATTAAAAAACTATAACTAATGACTACATCCAACACAAAAATCAAATCTAAGTTTCTTCGAATTGACCCTTTTTGGATGAGTTCTCCCCATCCTTTTCTTGCACATTTTTGGTGGGGGGATGTCGAGGGGTAGTGATGCATGAAGATTTGCCCTTGAAGATTTGCCCTTAACTTTATTGGATATCTTGGGCTTGTGTGGTGTTGCTACCACCTCAATAATCTTCACCTCGTTCTCCTCTTCCTCCTTCACCCTAACGATGGTGGAATCAACTTTAGGGGTAGCTAACATCTCTATCCCATCGTCAATTTTCCTCCAATACATCTTGTCGAGCTCAATTTTTCCCCAATTGAGCATGTTATATTTCTCCTCAAATATATCAACAAGTAAGGGGTTTGAATGGTAACTGAGACTAACACGAGTTAGAGCCTTTTGGACGATGGACGAACCAACTTGCTTGATTATTTCTCTCATAAACAACCTCATGCAAATAATGTCTCTAACATGAGCTTTTCTCTCATCCGACATTTTTGTTTTTGAGTTGGGGGAAGTTAGTAAGGAAGATGTAATTTATAGCCAGGCCATTTCAATACAATCCTAGATATACCTGAGCAAGTGAACAAGTTTAACTTTCATAATTAAAAGACACGAGCTACCAAATCCTAGATTTATTAACTCGCAAAAAGCAAAGGTTGGTTGGTTGTTCGATTCCAAATTCTCAAACGTCCCAGTAAGAGCAGAGGGTGAAATAAGATTTGTAGAATAACTGGTGCTCTCAGTTTCCAGGCTTCCATCATCAAAGGTCACTATCGGATTGAGCATTGTTGGCTACGAACCCACGTCCATGACCCATAAATGTCGTACTTTCATATAACTAAGCCAGTATTGCGTACCCAATCAACAATTTGTTTCGTTTCTCCGGCACTTTTCATCATGGTAATAACCCATTCATGGCTCGTAACAGATCTACCGAGTTTGGAAAGACACCCTTTTCAGACACCTAAGAGCATGTCATAAAACTCTGTCACCTGTAACCCCTTCCTGTTGAAGGCATGCTCACTTTGAGCCGAGGAAACCTGTCAAACAACTCGAGGGCAAAATTCAAGTAAAGAATTTTGCTTTGAAAATCTGTATTGCACGGGTTACTCATCGAATATAGTCACCCGTTAACGTGTACCCCTGGACTACCTAAATGGTTAGTATTTCTCAAATTGGAGAAATTCTCTAGCGAAAATCCGGTTGAAGCATTTTGGTGAAGATCTTGTGTGCTAAAGGTAATCGAACCTCCTCAATTAATTGTACTCAGTTTCAGATAGAATTTTATCAGGCAAACCAAAATATTGTTGTGAAATATTGTTCAGAATGACATGGCAAAGATATCAATTACCGGAGGAAATTTACTACAAATTAGCATAATTAGTAAATTACCGCTATACAAATCATTCCCAAGGGTCGACGAGATCATATTAGACAGCACAATATTGAACAATAATTACAAGAGTTGAGCATAGCACGCACATACTGAGCAAAGGGAGCTAGCCTTTCGTTGACTTCCTTCATCGTTTTTTTGATGATCTTTGCTGACCGCCAGCAAAGGCAAAAATCCTACTCATCTGGCTGCTCTCAAATGAAGACAGATTAACAAACTCTAGTTGTAGACTGACTGCATTAAAATGACAGCAAACAAAGAGTATTTGACACAACAAATCACATAAGCATAAACATTTAGTTAAACTCAGATGCGAAATGGGAAGCATCGCTTTTTATGAGTTTGTTCAGACAGTAACAAGAAGAGCACATTACATATCAGTTCAATGTTTACTGGATGAATCCGGAACAATTTGTGTTAGCTCCGAAATCTGATGGGTCTTACTAACCAAGGACAAAGGCCTAAAATAGAGTATAACAAGCCAAACAAACACCAATTCATGTGCACTAGCATCTGTTAAAAAGCCTATTTTGCACGATAAATGAAGGATTAAACGGGTTTAATTACTAGAGACATGGTGCATGTAAATGAAGAAAATTGAACCAAATACAAGGAACTAATTTGAACAAGTACAACACAGTCACATAAAAGACTATAAGCAACTTAGTTTTTTTTACTACATCATACAATGCCTTCAAACAGGCCAAGGAGCCAGGAAATGGCGTACTGTATCTATGCCTCTGAAGTCCCCTCAATAGGAAAAGGTGAAACTAGGCTTGGAACATATCTTGCAATCTTGAAAAAGTTATCAAACCTCAAAAGCATTGTGTATTGCATAGGTTTCGTGCATGTATCAACTATCCCCAGCGTTCTACTTTGGAAATCCCTTGGCTCATCATTGAATGGCTCCGTCACAAAAAACTTGCCGGTTCTTGTAAAACCGATCATTTCAGAAGTCGTGTCTAATCTCAACCCTTTTGGGACACCAATAGTAGATTTCACTATTGCAGGAGGTTCCAATATATGCATTAACTTGTCACCGGCAAATGTCTTATCGCAATTGCACTTGCTCAAACACCCTCCCATGACTCCTAAGTTTTCAAACCGGTCCAAGTTGAAGTTAATGATGTCAAACTTCTCAGCCCCTAAATCAAAGCTAACAACTAACTTATCATCTCCACCATTACGAGCAGTCCAATACAATTTTTCATCAATAAGCTCTGCTCGCCCATAAGGAGAGATATCATCATGATCAAAATCAATATTTCTCCACTTATTTTCCTTGAGAGAGAAGATATGAACAATATTACTCGTACCATCGTATTCACCTTGCCCAATATTCCAAAGCACCGTCAAAATTCGCACATATTTATAGTCGTCAACAGAAGATACATATCCAAATCCAGGAGCTAAAAAAAAGAAGTGTTCATTATTAAAACGATCTAAATACCCATATGACGCATATTTGTGCAGCTTACGAGTAAACGGGTTCCATATAATGAAGTATTCGTTAGAAGCTGGGGTCGAACTGGACATACTACTTAAACAAATCAACCCATTGCAACACCCTGTAAGTTCGAGATCATCTTCCTCAACATCAAAGTCGATTTCAAGTTTAACCAAATTATCTTCAAAATTACCAGAAATCTGATCATCATCATCATCATCGTAAGAAAATAGGTAGCAATTATTACCGCGTTAGATAAACAAGGTGTTAACAGGAGCAGAAGGATGAGACAAGGGAGATTTGAAAAGGTGGGCAGTAGCGAAATCGGAAGAAGAAAGAGTAGAATACCATTGTTTCGAAACTGACTTAAATCGAACAACGGATTTGACGGGCAATCTTGCAAGTATTTCTTGAAATATCAGATCATTAGAGAGGTAATTTTGTTTCTCAACAACTTGTTTCCTGTTAACAATATTTGGATCATTTTCTCCCATCTTCTAAGATTTAAAATGTAAACAAAAAATGAGAGGTCACGCTAACTGGGTCATTAACGTTTTAGCCTTTAATCTCACCTTATTTATCTTGACCTACTTTTACCCTCCCAAGCAGAAGGTCACGACCTAGGTCACCAACGTCCAACCCAATCATTTTTCATTTTCCAACCTTATTAATTATTTCCCACATTTTTTTACCAAATAAAACATCTCTCATAGTTTTTCAATTACTCCTAGTAAGTATTTACAAAATTATAAAAATTAAAATTAGTTATTTAAATATTACTTCAAACCTAAAAAAAAGAAAAAAA
>VHZZ01018002.1:26648-39322 GCA_009801015.1 Silene noctiflora
CACCCCAGATTAATAAATTAGCTACTCATATTAATGAAACTAACAACAATAACAATAATCATGGAAAACATAATTGAAAGCAATAAAGATGAATAAGGTAAATTAAAGAAAATTGAATACCTTAATTAAAAGCAATAATGAATGATTGTAGATCCAAGCAATGAACATAGTAGCTAAACTAATCTAAGAGTTTTATGTGAATAATATGTAAAATAAAGTCTAACCTAAAACTAACGTAATAATAGCATAACATAACGTAATAACCGAGTTTTTATATTTATAGTAGAGGTTAAGCTGAATTAGGAAAGTCCTCGCAGAAGACGGATCTTGGCCTATCGAATACTCGATCGAGTATTGGGGAACTCGATCGAGTATTCAGTTCTTAGCATCCCCAACTCTCGACATTTGATTTCTTCTTAATTGCCTGCAGATACTCGATCGAGTGGTGGTGAACTCGATCGAGTACTAAATCTTCTCATCACTTCTTCGTGTTATCTTCTCTTCTCTTTCTCTAGATTTGCGTGTCATGCTTCGTGTATTCCTCTATGCCATTCCGCGGTGTTTCATTTCATTCTTTTGCTCCACAAATGCATCAATTCTGCATTAAACACCAAATAGCGGCAATAACAACATTCTAATATAAATGGCATATAAAAAACATATTTTCGCATGAAATCTATACAAAAAGCGATCAAGGGGAGGTATAAATGTATGCATAAATGTGACTCATCATAGTTCGTTATACGCTCTATTCCCCAAGTGTCGTTCGGTGTACAGTTATTGCACTGAGAGTCAAGCCAGGTCTTAGATATATAGGCAGTGGTTATACACTATACATACTACCTTGGAGGCAGTGCGTTATACGCTCCACACTGATGGAGGCAGTGCGTTATACGCTCCATCAGCTAGAGGCAGTGTGTTATAAGCTCTAGTAGTTAGAGGCAGTGCATTAATACGCTCTAACGGTGTTCGCTCTATTCGCTATGCTTTGATGATAGCTTTGTGCCTTTTTTTTGTTGTGGATCGTGTGTCACCATATTTGCTATGCTTTGATGCTAGATTTGTGCCTTATGTAAGTGTCCACAGTCTAGTGGTTGCATATGGTCTAGGTTTGCATAGTGGCATCCGTCAAAGGGTGATAAAGTCATGGTAAACTGTTTTGCTTTTCATGAGTATAGATGGTCTCACATGTTTAGTGATTTTACATTTCAATTATTATTGATTGTTTGTTATATTCAATTGTTGTAAACACGACTGGGAGAGCATCTAGTTACTCCCGAGTGATTGTTGACCCTCATTCTCAGGTTGTTCAGATTGCCGCCATCTTGTTGATGCTTGCTTGGGGAATCTGCGAAGCGAGCTTAATGTTTAGGAGTTTGATTTATGTTTGAGAACCCTTACATAATGTATTAGTTTTGCTTTCGGTTTTAGTATCGATCCGGATTGGTCAGGTGTTTCTGCCACCTTGATCTTGTTATCATTGTCATACTCTGATATTTATTTATATTGCGTTTTTCTTTTGTTTTATAATCCGGGTTGTTAGAATGGACGCCTTTGAATCCCGACTCAAGGAGTGGACGAACGAATTTTCAACTGGAGAAACATGACATGGTCGCCTTCAATATTGGATCGATTATTAGTTTAAGCAAGTAAAAGCGGTAAGACCCTTCTGAGATGCTTGTCTTGAATATTGGAATCCTGAATTTCATGTTTTTACCTTTCCGGGAGGCGAAATTTGCCCTTTTCCGGAGGAATTTGCAGCTGTTTGTGGATGGGACGTAGAAAATCATCCAGTATTTCCCCCTAGCTCTCAAGGGTATAAAATCAAATTTAGGGACCTCTTAGGATTGAGCAAAGCTAAGGTGGACTGCCTTGTGACTCCTAAAGGCGTAAGAATATATGTTTGATTTGGTAGAACGATTTACAGATAAGGAGGACCCTACTATTTCATATGCTGCGAGGCGCAAGGAATTTGAGTTTTGCCTTCTACATTGTTTTGTCTTGAAAGGCCATGTTGATACCAAGACGAGCGAAGACCCTTGCTTCCTTGGAATAATTTAACAAATGGAGCTGTGCAAGAGCCCAACTTGCTTGATATTGGAAGAGACCATCCTTGGTTTGTAAAACAGAAAGGCGAATCGTGACCTACCTTATATGGGGAATCCTATCATTTTACATATAAAACGATCTTTTCTTTTTTTCTTTGGCCGTTTTTTTTTCCATTTTTTTGTTTTGTTTTACTTTTTTTTGTTCGGTCGTGTCATGGATGATAGGTTCTAACCCTTATTTTTATTTTGCAAATTTGGCTCATGGAAAGACTTCGATTGATCGAGCCCCCAATTAACGTGTTTGGATACCATTCGCGGTCAATTTCGATGAGGACAAGGTTTTACACGGTAGATTTTACTCGAGTCTGCAATTACTGGGAAAAAAAACTAAAGAGTGAAGGTGGGCCTCTTATTAGATTAATCGTCCCATGGTGGCATCTAAAAGCGTTGATAGGAGTATCGAGCCTTGACCCTACGCGTTTGATTCGCATTCCAGGCTTGAAGTTCATGGTCAACATTTCCGGAAAGGCTCTTGAGACAAGTTGGCTTGAGGGAAAAGATCCCAAAGCTTGATATTGTTCCGCAGACAGCCTTGGCACATACCTCCAAATCTATTCGCGAGTGGGCACTTCGTTGTGCATAAAGGAACCTTTGGTTCATACCTACTCATGTAGGTTCGCTGTGGGTATATGACTCTTACTTGTAGTGGGCCAA
This sequence comes from Silene noctiflora, assembly GCA_009801015.1. Taxonomy (NCBI): domain Eukaryota; kingdom Viridiplantae; phylum Streptophyta; class Magnoliopsida; order Caryophyllales; family Caryophyllaceae; genus Silene; species Silene noctiflora. The sequence continues at coordinate 29,411 of VHZZ01018002.1, forward strand.
AGCTACCACGTCAGTGGAACATGATAAATTAAGGAAGCATGATCCCGTCCATTACAAGGTCCGTGAGGTTGCTAAGGAGAACCAAAAATATCCGACTGAAGAGGAAGAGGAAGCCGGGTTCCGAGTTATTCGTCCGAAAAAGAAGACAAAGAGAGCTCCTCTTGCTGAGAAGATGGTGGTGGACAGAAATAGGAATACTAGACCACGAGAGAGACCCTTAGTGATTAGGTCAGAGATAACGCAAGAACTTCCTCCTCGAGGCCGAGACAAGAATTATGACAAAAATGACAAGGGCAAGGGGAAAATCGAAGAATAGCCCCAGTTTTTATATTAGTACTATTTATTATTATTGTTATAATAAAAGAGCAGGATTTTTATAATCCTAGCTTAACATTTCTATTTCAGCATTTATTTGTATTATTTGATGTAGTACTAAATGATGAATAAACAGTTTATTTAGTTAAGAAACTTTAGTCATTTCCCTTTATTTATTCTTTCGAATTTCAAATGCCAAAGCACTAGTCCCTCTATTTGCACATTTTGAGTTAAAATAATTATCGGGTTGTATCCAACGAAGGATTTCCTACGTATTCTCCTTTTAAAGATGAAATCAAACCCAGAACGTAGTTCGATATAGAAATTGCGCAGAGGAATAAATGTTCGAAACAAGAGCTTAAAATGAACGCTTAGTTATGTTGATAATACTGAGAATTATAGGAAATGATAAAACGCAAGAGCGAAATGGCATTGGAGCAGAAATGGTCATGGGCCGTGTGTAGCATGTCGCATGAGCGGCACGTGGGTAACGCTTGGCGCATTTCGACCTATTCTAAGGGTAGTATTTTTTAAGATGATCTAGGTTAGTTGTGTAATACATCATATTTCTAGTCCTAGGCTACTCGACCGAGTATGGGGTACTCGACCGAGTAGCTGGTGTGGTTGTTCTGTCAAGCTTCTGTTTGTTATGCACTCGAGCAAGTAGGTTGGTACTCGGTCGAGTGTGGCTTACTCGATCGAGTGTAACCCACTCGGTGGAGTGTGTCTTACTCAGTCGAGTGTCTTATACTCGACCGAGTGTCCGGTTCGTTACGGGTTTTTCCGCAGTTTGATTAAGATAATTCGAGAAGCATGTATAATTATGTTTAACAGCTTAAATCATTTTATTATCTTTCTAAAAATAATTTTTCACAAAAAGGAACGACGTAACTGCTTCTCCTACTATCTTCATCATTCCAAGGTTGGGTTTCTTCACTTTTGGGGGTTTTTGCATCCTTGCATTCGTAATCGTTGGGGTAAGTCATATAGCATAGTCATATGTTGTTTTGTTAAGATTGGTCAAACCCTAATTGGGTTCAATTGGGGGTTTTAGGGTGTTTAGCATTATATGTCGTCGTATTGATTGATTGATATTATTGTCAATGAGGCTCTTAAGAACGTAAGGAAGGCGAAGGAAGTGGTTATCGATGCTACAAAGAGGAGCACCACCATTTCACGCTTCAATCCTACTACCTATGAGGGCACCGGGGCACCAAACTTGCTTGACAATTGGCATAGGGAGATGGAGAGTGTTCTGGAGGTGGTTAATTGTCCAGAAGAGATGAAGGTTGAGCAAGTTGCATTATACCTGAGGGATGAGGCTGGGGTATGGTGGAGCCGTGAAAGGGAGAGTGCGAGGGAGTATTACAAAAGTGTGGGGGAACCTGCTATTCCCTGGGATGAGTTTAAGAAGGCGATGATGAACATTTCGTTCTGAAGCACATTCGGAACAAGTTGAGGGCGGAGTTTGATTCTTTCCGCATGACTGAGGGCATGACTGTGGTGGAGTAATAACACAAGTTTAATGATTTGGCACGCTATGTAGAATATATGGAGTTGAACCAGTTGAGTCAGGCTCTTCGCTTTGAGAAGGGGCTATCTGTGAAGATCTTGGATAGGCTAACTTATGGAGTCCTTACAGACTTAAATGAGGTGTATGAGAGGGCTGAAAACGCAGAGAGGTTGGCTGACATGACTAGGGAGGCCAAGGAGAAGGGAAGTGAAAAGAGGAAGGCAGATAATGAGGGCACCGGGACTTCGGGGTTCAAGCGTGGGAACTTCAACCAAGGGAGGGCTTCCTCTGGTGGCTTTGGTTTCAGTGGAGGATCGTCGTATGGAGGTCGTAGTGGTAAGAGCTACAGTGGCAACTCTGGGTTGCCATGCTTCAACTGTGGCGGTTCTGGCCACAAGGGGTATGAATGTACTAGCTTCGGTGGGAATGGCTTCCAGGGGTAGCGGAGATGAGGTTTTCCCCAAGGACCAGGGCAGAGTATGGCTAGCAATCGACCAGCTAGGTCATGGAATAACTAGGGTGGTCAAGGCAACAACGAAAACTTTAACTGTAATACCCGTCCCTTCGGAGGACCCGTTGATTGACCTTGAGGACCCGTTGACCGACCTTAGTTGACTTGTGCGACCTTGACCGTGTTAGAACTCATTGGTTGTTGACTCAGAATCGACCTAGTATGTGACACTCGGTCGAGTGTGGGGCAATCGACCGAGTACGGTTGACTCGGTCGAGAATGTTGGTACTTGACCGAGTGGGCGGCTGACAGTGTAATAATATATTACGCAATTGTCACAACTCGTCGACATTTTTCATTTCTTTTCTTTTCTTCCCTCTTCTTCCCACAACCCTAGATCTGAGTATTCCTCCCCTACCTTTCACCCTTCACCTTTCTAGCATCTACCTAGGAGACCTACAATGAAATGGATGTGTATGTCGACTCCGGTCTAGTTGTCCAATCGTCCGATAAGGTAAGTCATCGTCACCATCTATCGGTTTTGGGTTAGGGTTATGGTCGTGTGTAATTTGATTGTATCATCATTGTAGGTGTCGGTAGCGGTGTATCGTGACCATGTGTGTGCTGAATGACATTTCTTGGATTGTTTATCAGGTAGGGTTTCCCTACTCAGTTGCCTGTAGAATATTATATGAGTAATGTGACGATCTTTGTATTGGTTATGATGTGTATATGTTGTGGTTGTTGTATGCTGTGGATGGTGGTGGTTGTTGGTGTTGGAGTTGGTTGGCTTATGAGCCATTGTGAGAGGTGGTCTCACCCCCATTGTTCGCCTCTTGCGTTCTCTTAGCGTAAGGGGTATTTGCACATTAAGGGACTGGGTTCACTGTACGGAGCAGGGATTTTGGTGGTAAGGTTGCGGTACCCAGTGGCAGGGCTACACACCTCGGTGTGTAGTCATCTTGGTTCTGATGGAGATGGGAGATGGAGGTTGCTGGCTGTCTGGATGTTGTTTATGCATTATGTTGTATATTGTTGTACAGTTGACTGACCCCGTTGTTGTTTTAAAACTGTGATGATCCATTCGAGGATGGTGAGCAAGCTGACTTGCAGGTGTAGTTGCTGTGACGGTTGCTTATCTGTTATGATGTTGCTTTGGGGATGGGAGGTCGCTGGCGTAGAGATATTAGTAGTTGATATAGTGACGTCAGTTGTAGCATATCTTCTTATGTATAGTTTGTGCTTCACCAGTTTCTTGTAAAGTGTAAAATATCTAATGTATGTTCTCAGATGGTTAATTTAATATGTACTTGCCTCGGGTAGCCGAGATGGTAGCACCCTTGGTTATCAGGGAACGCCTAAAGAAGGCTCCTTGGTTAGTGGGGGTGTTACATCAACCGCAACAACGGAGGGACTTATCAGCGGCATAATGGTAATGCAAATCAGAATTCAACTGCTAAGTCTACTGCATCGGCTAGCACGGTGCAGGGTGGAGGTCAGAAGAACATCGTCAAGTTGTTCATGATGGATAAGCAGGCGGCGGAGGATGATGCCCAAGTGGTTATTGGTAATATTCTTATCAATAGTACTCGTTCTTTCGTTTTGTTTGATTCGGGAGCAACACACTCCTTCGTGTCTAAGGGTCATGCATGTCTATGGGTTTGGGGGAGCATGAGTCTGTAAGAGATGAAGTCTTTATACCGTCGGGAGAGTATGTATCTTGTGGGAGGTTCTATAAGAGGGTGTCTATGTTTGTTGGACAATTCAACTTTCCGGTTGATTTGTTTGAGTTTCCTATGGATGGGTTTGAGGTTATAGTCGGGATGGATTGGTTAGGGAAGTATAGTGCTACCATAGACTATCACCAGAAGAAGGTCACTTTAAAAGGGCCTAAATTAGTTAGAGTGTCTTACCGTGGGTTTGTGGTCAAACTCAAAGTCAAGATCATTGTAGCGGTGACTTTGAGTAACTAAGGAAGGGTTATCCTATGATCCTTTGCTATATGAAGGACACTAGGATAGAGGAGTCATCAGCTTTGGAGATACTAGTAATAGGTGAGTTCGGGGATGTCTTTCTAGATGAGATACCAGTGTTACCTCCGCAGAGAGATATCGATTTCAGTGTTGAGTTGAAGTCGGATACATTAGACCTAGTGTATCGCCTTGGGATGCTCCAGTTCTGTTTGTGAAGAAGAAGGATGACAGTTTCAGGTTGTGTATCGACTACAGAGAGTTGAATCATGTCACGGTGAAGAATAGGTATCCTTAATCGAGGATTGATGATCTTTTTTATTAGTTGAGTGGGACCGAGGTGTTTTCTAAGATTGCCCTAAGGTCGGGTTACCATCAGCTGAGGATTCGGGAGGAGGACATACCTAAGACGACCTTCCGATCGAGGTATGGTCACTATGGGTACGTGGTGATGCCGTTTGGGTTGACTAATGCACCAGCAGTGCTCATGGATTTTATGAATCGGGTTTTCAGTCAGTTTTTGGATTAATTCGTGGTGGTGTTTATCGATGACAGCTTAGCCTATTCCAAGACTAAGGAAGAGCACGAGGAGCATTTGAGAATGTTAATGCAAACTTTGCGTGACAATCAGTTATATACAAAGCTATCCAAGTGTGAGTTCTAGTTGGAGAAGGTGGCTTTTCTAGGCCATGTGATTTCCAAGGAAGGGGTAGCTGTGGATCCTAGCAAGATCGAGGCGGTGTCAAACTGGGAAGCACCGAAAAATGTGGCTGAGATTAGGAATTTCTTAGGTTTGGCTGGGTACTACAGGAGGTTCGTGAAAGATTTCTCGAAGATAGCTAAGCCGATGACAGCTTTGATGAGAAAGAATAACAGATTATGCTGGGATGAGAGTTGTGAGACGGCGTTCCAAACCTTAAAAGAGCGTTTGACTGCAGCTCCTGTCTTAGCTTTGCCAGAGGGAAGTGAGAAGTTTGAGGTATATACATATGCTTCAAAGAATAGTCTGGGTTGTGTGCGTAGAATGAAAAGGTTATTGCCTATGCTTCGAGGCAATTGAAGTCTTACGAGGAGAACTACCCTACTCACAATTTAGAGATGGGTGCAGTTGTATTTGCTTTGAAGATTTGGAGACACTACCTTTATGGGGCAACCTTTAAGGTGTTTTCAGATCACAAGAGTTTGAAGTACATCTATACCTAGAAGGAGCTGAATATGCGTCATAGGAGGTGGATGGGGCTTATTGGTGACTATGACATAGAGATTATCTACCATGAAGGGAAGGCTAATGTAGTGGCTGACGCGTTAAGTAGGAAGAGTGTGCATTCCTTATACATTGCCTTGTCTCTAATGCGACTTAAAGATGAGGTGAATGAGATGGGGATCCATATGATTCGGAAAGGGGATACTCTTTGGGATTTGACAGTTGAACCTGAACTTTAGGAGAAGATCAAGAGTAAGAAAGCCGAGGATCCTGAGATTCGAGAGTGGATAGATGGGGTATAAAGGGGACAGTTTCGAGGTTTTCTGTTCATGCAGATGGGAGTGTTCGATTTGATGGGAGATGGTGTGTACCTAATGATGTGGCACTGAGGAAGATGATCATGACAGAGGCTCATTGCACTTCGTATTTTGTACATCCAGGTGGTGAAAATTTCTATATGGATTTTAAGAAGACTTTTTGGTGGCCTGGGTTGAAAAGGGAGACAACTGAGTTCGTGGCTAGATGTTTGACTTGTCAAAGGGTCAAGGGGAGCAGCGATGACCACAAGGAAAGATTCAGTCTCTTGGGGTACCTGAGTGGAAATGGGAGTCCATATGTATGGATTTTATCGTGGGGTTACCGAGGACTCAGGAGGGTAACAATATGATTTGGGTGATAGTGGATCGGTTGACAAAGTCTGCTCATTTTATTCCTATGAAAGATACTTAAAGTAAAATGCAGCTGGCTAATGGGTACATGAAGAATGCGGCCATATTGAATGGTGTACCGAAATACATTGTGTCAGATTGAGATGCGCGGTTTATATCCAGGTTTTGGCTGGAGTTGCAGGAGTTAATGGTAATTACCTTGAAGATGAGTACGATATTTCATCCTGCGACAGATGGGAAGACTGAGAGGACTATCAAGACTTTGGAAGATATATTGAGGGCTTGTGTTATGGAGTTCAGTGGCAGTTGGGAGGATAAACTGGATTTGATTAAGTTTTCCTACAACAACAGTTTTCACACTACTATTGGGATGACACCTTTCGAGGATTTGTTTGGGAAGAGGTGTCAGAGTCCTATATGTTGGGATGATAGTGTAAAAGCTGTGGTTTTAGGACCACAGATGGTGCAAGATATGATTGAGCAGGTACGGTTGATCAGGCAAAAGATGAAGCAGCTCAGGATCGGCAAAAGAGCTATGCCGATTTACATTGCAGGGACATCGAGTTTCAGGTGGGTGACAAGGTTATTTTAAAAGTGTCACCTATGCGTGGAGGGATGCGTTTTGGCACGAGAGGTAAGTTGAGCCAGAAATTCATAGGATCCTATGAGATATTGGATCAGATTGGTGAGGTGGCTTATCGATTAGCGTTGCCACCAGCTTTGGATCGTGTGTATAATGTTTACCATGTGTCTCAACTCCGGAAGTATGTGAGTGACCCATCTCATGTACTAGAGGTTGAAAACATTGAGTTAGATGAGGCGTTGACATATGTGGAAGTGCCAAAGGAGATCTTGGATCGTAAGGTGCGCAAGACTAAGAACGATGAGATGATGTTGCTGAAAGTTTTGTGGAGCAATCACAATGTCGAGGAAGCAACATGGGAACCGGAAGAGGCGATCAAGGAGCGATATTCACATATTTTTGATCAGGTATGTTTGGTTACGGGGACGTAACCTTGTTCTTTTAAGGGGGGTTGGAGATGATCGCGTGTGTTTTAGGGTCTGTTTTGGGTCTGTTTTGAGTATGTTTCGGGTTGGTTGATCACGGTTTTGGAATGGCTCGGTTATGTTTTGGGTATGTTTCGGTTTTGGTCTGTGTTGGTGTTGTTTTACAGGTATGGGTTTGAACTTCGGGGATGAAGTTCTTTTTTAAGGAGGGAAGACTATACATCAGATTTCTGGTCCTAGGCTACTCGGCCGAGTATGGGTACTCGACCGAGTAGCTGGGGTTGGTGTTGTGCACTCGAGCGAGTAGGTTGGTACTCAGTCGAGTGTGGGTTAATCGATTAAGTGTAACCCACTCGGTCGAGTGTGTCTTACTCGGTCGAGTGTTTTATACTCGACCGAGTGTCTGGTTCGTTACGAGTTTTTTCGCGGTTTGATTAAGATAATTCGAGAAGCATGTATAATTATGTTTAACAGCGTAATTCATTTTATTATCTTTCTAAAACGAACTTTTCACAAAAAGGAACGACGTAACTGCTTCTACTACTATCTTCATCATTCAAAGGCTAGGGTTCTTCACTTTTGGGGGTTTCTACATCCTTGCATTCTTAATCGTTGGGGTAAGTCATCTAGCATAGTCTTATGTTGTTTTGTTAAGTTTGGTCAAACCATAATTGGGTTCAATTGAGGGTTTTAGGGTGTTTAGCATTATATGTCGTCGTATTGATTGATTGATATTATTCTAGGAGGAGACTTTGTAGAGGAGGCATTATAGACCGTCTTGCTATACTTCTTGGATTTTCTTTTCAGGTAGGGTTTCCCTACTCAGTTGATTGTGTAATCAATATGCATGTAATGTGGCGATCTTTATGATTATTGTATGATTGAGTTATGATGTTGGTATTGGTATTATTGTGGGACCATTTTAGGGGGGATTTTTCCAACCCCATGTTTTCCTCTTGTGGCTCCCGTCATAAGAGGGATGTGCATATTAATGATCTGGGTTCGCTCGTTGCGATGAGCGGGGTTTAGATGGTAAGGCTGCGGTCCCCACTGGCGACAAGGATTTCTTGTTGCGATGGGTAATATGGCAGGGCTACACACCTAGGTGTCTAGTCAGTTACTGGTTACTATAGAGTTTGGAGGATGTTTGTTACAGTTCACTTTGGTTGATTATGCATTATCATATGTTATATTGTTATAAAGTTGGCTGGCCATGTTTCATGTTTTCAAAACTATGCTGATCCATTCGAAAATGATGAGCAGTTGGTTTAGCAGATGAGGATGGCTGTTGATGTTGCTTGCGGGGTTTGGACTGTAACACCGGTTTTGTGACCTCGGGATACTCGGTCGAGTGGCTCGTACTCAACCGAGTGTCCGGTCCGTTTCGGGTTTTTGCAAGATTGATATAAATAGAACATGATTCATAATCATTTGTTTTTTTTATTCTAAAAACTCTATCAAAACACTATTGCACTGAAAGCGACGTAAGAACTGCCTCACGTTCATTTTATATATATCTAAGGTCGTAGTTGATCGTCTATTGGGGGATCTTTTCATCCTTGTTCTTTTAACCAATCAGGTAAGTTATCAATCTAATCCTTTTGTGATATATGGGGTATTGTATGAAACCCTAATGAAAGTAATTGGGGGTTGTGCAATTTGATTGTGCTTAGGCAATTGGTTGATTGTTTGATTATATTTTTAGAAGGAAATTTTGTAGAGGAACCTTTATGACTTCTTGCTTGAATTGTCGGATTAGGTAGGGTGTCCCTACTCAGTTGCCTGTAGAATATTATGTGAATAATGTGATGATCTTTGTACTGGTTATGGTTTTTGTATATGTTGTGGTTGTTGTATGTTGTGGATGGTGGTGGTTGTTGGTGTTGGAGTTGGTTGGTTTGTGAGCCATTGTGAGAGGTGGTCTCACCCCCGTTGTTCGCCTCTTGCGTTCTCTCAGCGTAAGGGGGATGTGCACATTAAGGAATTGGGTTCGCTCTGCGGAGCGGGAATTTTGGTGGTAAGGCTTCGGTCCCCACTGGCAAGGCTACACACCTCGGTGTGTAGTCAGTTTAGTTCTGATGGAGATAGGAGGTGGAGGTTACTAGTTGTGTTGGATGTTGGTTTATGCATTATATTATATATTGTTGTACAGTTGTCTGACCCCGTGTTTGTTTTTCAAAACTGTGGTGATCCATTCGGGGATGGTGAGAAGTTTGTTTAGCAGGTGATGATGATTTCCATGGTTATTGATGCGGGTTGGCAGGGGCAGAGTCATCACCTTCTTTTTGTAGTTTTAACTTCCGCATATCTAAGATTTTGTTATCACATTTGGATTTCAGTCTGGTTTTGTATTTGACACGTTTCAGTTGTAACCGTTTTAATAAGTTTAACTTTATATTTGTTTCATTATGGTTCCTATGATGTTCACTACCTCGGGTAACCGAGATGGTAGCATGCTTATGTTCGGAGGTAATCCTTGATAAGGTGCCTTGGAGTATGGGGCTGTTACAAAGTGGTATTAGAGCAACGATTTTGGAACCTAAACCAATGAACCAATGAACTTAGGGCGTCTAATTAAAATGAATCCGGGTAGGAGTTGTTTAGAGCTACCACAAGGGCTAGGGAGACGTCCCAAAGCCGCATAATTGCCTTTACAACTTTTAATCGGTCACGGTGGGGTGTCAAGGATCGTTGTGTGTCCATATGTTTGCTATGTGTTTCATATGCTTGAATTTGTTTCACATGCAAGTCGGGTTTATGTGTATGAGGTGAATGGAGGAATG